>DWNE01010261.1:0-10437 GCA_018249875.1 Cecropterus toxeus
AAGGTTATTTATATTGAACCAATGCACGACCTTCGAGAGAGCGTTGTTTACATCGTCAAAATTGGTTAACTGTCTTTTAATATTAAATAATAATGAAGTATCATCTGCAAACAATACAATCTCGTGATTATCCCCAATATAGTAGGGCAGGTCATTGATGTAAATTAAAAACAGGAATGGTCCGAGTATTGAACCCTGTGGAACGCCCATTGTAACAGAAGCGCCGGGCGATTTGGTACTTACAACCCTTTGAATTCTTTCATTTAAATAAGAAGTGAAAAGGTTGAGATCTTTATTAAACTCAGATAAAATTGTAATCTTACCTTAGATTCTCACAAAGGTTTTGCGACATATTTGGTAAGCTTCGGTCCCTTGCCATATCTTTTAAACTACAACAGGGAAAATTAGTTTTAGGTAGCAACGCATTTGTGGTAAAATTCCAAAGGCATGCGGCTTTTCGGTCGCCTATCTAATAGGAATCCTAAAAAGGACATTTCAAACTTGTGTATGTCTCTGCTTCTCAAAGTGCATGTACTTTTATGAATTTACTTTTTTGATTTAGGGTGCACCAAGGGTATCCCAAAAATACAAAAAGTTTCATAGTCCTGGAACTTGTGGATTTTTTTTATATTGAAAAACATTTGCCAGTTTATAGTTATTTATTAAAACACAATAGTAATGATTTCTAATGATAAATAACTAGATTATACCGCGACTCCGCCTGCTGCGGTAATGTCAACCACGGTAATGAGTATTCCATGTGATGATTTAGGTCATAAACGACCATGTCCCTGTAGTACCGGGACCAGAATAGGGCTACGGTATCCCCTGCCTATCGTAAGAGGCGACTAAAAGGGGCTTCCGGGGTTGCGGGCGGAACAGTTGGAGCTCGAACCGAAGTCAAGTGACCCCGGAAAGGATGGCGGCATGTGTGTTCGCGTGCCGTATAAATACCTGAAAGAACGGTGCGCTTATGCTCACCAGAAAAGAGCCCAAAAGGGGCATTTCGTTTGGAGGTCTCCGGTTGCGTTCTGTTGGAGATCCCGGAGTCCTCCACATAGCGCTAAGGACGACCGGAGGGGTTTTAGTGCGGTAAAAATCCCACATAACCCAGCGTCGGATACCTTTTGAAGGTTTCCCTGTCGAAAACAAAAAAAAGATCATTAACGATCTATATGTAAAATTGCAGCGAAATCCGACCAGTGGTTTTTGGATAACACATTAACAAACACACAAACATCCTCACAAACTTTCGCATTTATAAAATTAGTCAAAAGATAAGATGTATCCACAAATAACAAGATTTTCCATTACCAGTGATGGTACTGAAAAATGGACAATAGTGTTAACTTTAAAACAAAAGATATACTAAAATATTATTCACAGGTAGGTAAGTCTTTGGTAACTCTCAGGAGAGTTATATTATATCGGCCACATTGTTAGGTTTAGTTTTTGTTAATAAATAATAAGAAAATGTAATAATTATACTATTACTATTATATTTTCTATAAATCATGAATATGTTTTAGATTAATTACATTATCATTACATTATTGTTTTGTCCTTTGTTTTCATGTCTATGTATGAACGCAAATTTCTAGGACTTGTAGGTAAAAATATAAATCTGGGGTCACATTTAAATTACCTTCGTAGGAAACTCGCAATAGAGCTGAAAACTGTGTTGTAAGATAAATGACATGATTTCATTTTTCGAACATTCCAGAAAGAGAGTACGAGAGAATGCCGCTACTATTCGGTCTAGACACAACGTACGACAAGTGCCTGAAGCAGGTCGGCGGTGTGTACTGCGTGGCTAAGTTTGATCTGGACGCAGACCCTCAGAATGAACTGATAAAGATGATAAGGGTAAGTATGCCTAAGTAAGAGTACAAGGTCCTCTGACCGGAAGACAACAATTAAGTAGCAGAGAGTACTAAGCCTTGAGTGGTATAAATTGAAAAAAGTCCATCTCCAACAGTGGGTATCGACAGTTGGAAGGGATTATGAGGTACAATAAAATTTTCACTCCCACTTCCAGTGGTTGTCTTGTCGTCGGAAGCGATAAACAACTTATATTCCAAGCTTTCCAATTTAGTCATCACAACAACACATCTAGTGTTGTTGTACCCCTGATGACTAAATTAATAAGCTTAGTACACAAATCTTATAGAGGATTCATTACATCATAGAAGCATCATAGGCAATAGTAGCAACACAGTAGTGGTGGATTGCATGCTCGTTTGATTCTTCTTCAGTAAAAAATACATAAAAACCACGACTCGACCCCAGGTAAACCATTTTATGATGGCCATAGCTGCGTTGTTTATGTTGAGGACAAAGTTGAAAGACATCGGATAAGTAAGTCTTTTTTACTACACCTTTCAAACCTAAACACAAAAGAACTTAACAACGCTATTTATAATATAATACAAAAAATATAGTAATCCAACATATCATCACAACTCCTTCGTAAATAGGCGGCATAAATATTCTGTTGTGATACGGAAATTTAAGCCGACTCGCACTTGGCCGATTTTAATATCAACTACAATGTACGTCGTTAACCTAATTAGATCTTGATATTTATCGCCCAATAGTATCATTACATAGTAAAATGTCATAAAATTACTGCAAAAGTTGTGCAATATCATTATAGGTGCATTAGTAATCTGATTTGTTTGTTCCAGGAATTTTCTCAGAATGAAATCAAACATTACAATCACTCATATATTGATAGAGCGTTATGTGTTACACAATTTTGTAAGAGATTTATACAAAACAGAACTTTAGATAACACAGCGGACCTTGGCGTGGTCCTTGAGGAATGCGTAAATAATTCTGTATGGAGAGAGTATGGATTGGAAGCGAAACTTTCCCAAATCTACGCCTGTGATAAACATGGTATCCGGATGGCTATAGATCTCGGAGATTGGAGTTTTCTTGCTCTTTTAATCATGTTATTGTCTGTGAATGTTATCGGAAGCATCTACGATGTCTGGTATAATGAAAATGGTATGGATAGTTATTGTTATATTGTTATTTTACCGGGGTGATACCACATTGCCACACCTATTTCTAGCGTTTAAAGCAAATTTTTGTTTCAGTCCTATAAAAAATGGACATATAAATATAATAAGGATGGTTTATTTCTGTACAATTTTCTATTTTTATACAACCGTAAACGTTACATAGGCATCAAATTAACATGTAACACAATTTTTGCAACAATTCAGTCTGTTCTTAAGATTATTCGCTCACCGAACAGAAAAAATCTGTCAGAAAAAATCAAATTCACTAATTACATTGTACCTTGTCAGTCTAATAAGTTTTTTTTATTATAACGTCACGGTGGATGGTCACTATCATATGAATATTTCATTTGTTCGCAGGAAATCCTTATCTGCTGAGTTTCTCAATATTTAGAAATTTGAAAAAATTATCAAGTACTGACGTAGACCCTGCGTATGAGAGGTTGAGAGGACTTCATGGGTTAAGGTTCGTTCTGTCTCTTAGACTATTATAAAGGTGGAAGATTGTAATTGTGTATGTACATGCGTTCGTAACCCTTTCATGAAAACTACCGATCCGATAAAAAATAAATAAATAATAAAACTTTTTAACAAAAAATAGAATTATTTCAAGCTTTTTAGTGATGATACAATTATATTTGTATTCATATAATAACACTAATTTCCCTTAGTAAATAAAATTTACACGAAAGCATAAACTGAAATATAAAATGACGAACAAAACTCTTATAATTGTATAGAGGTGATTAAAGGTTAGGTGTGTATTTATATGAACAGGGACCATCCGCTTGCAGGGCGCTCCCGCGCCCTGCTCGCTTGGTTTGACGTATTCTTTTATGTTCAAACCTAACCTAATCCATCCATTATAAATCACTACAGCTCAACCTAATCCTAAGCCATAAATTAATCTTGCGGTACCCTGCATCACCAGGTTTGAGGTGTTGAATGTCAAAATGTTCATCTTATATCTCTGCATAGTAATCTTACAGCATATACGTAAGCACCAAATGGCTAACTTCTGTGGTCGAGGTTCGGAGTACCCCTGTGTCACCAGGGTTAAAGAGTTGAAGGTCAAATTTGACGTCTCATGTCTCTGCTTAGCAATCTTATTATGTAAGCATCAAATAGCCAATATTTATGCTTTTTCGTATTTTCGATCATAATATTTCGTCTTTCATACCTAATGTTGATTTTAAGTTTAATGAGAATCGGATTAATAGACGCTGAGTTATTTCTCAATTAGTCGAGCTCATCCTTTATGCAAATTTAAGACTTATACGTTTTTCTCATAGATAACCTTGTCAGAACTGAACAAAATCAAACTGTAAGCAACAGCTTTCGAATTAAAAAAAAATATCACAATCGGTCCACTCTATCTACAACTTTCGATGAGAACCTCCTCCTTTTTGGAAGTCGGTTAAATATAAAACAGTGGCGTAGTGTGGGCTTACGGCGCCCTGGCCGGAAATAAAACTCGCCACACATTATACAAATTTTGACGACCATATCTAACTTGATGACAAAACAAGGTTGCTAAATCTGTTTTTGCCGCCCCCCAAATCTGTTTTCGCCGCCCCTCTAAATGTGCCGCACGGGGCGGACCGCCCCTCCGCCCCCCCCCCTCGCTACGCCACTGATATAAATTATTTTTTACAGATCAATAATAAGTTTGTTCATCGCATTTTCACATATAATGTGGTTGGTTGGCACTGGATACACCGATAACCCGAGGGATTTTGAACAGGTAAGCGGTATGACTCATATTTTACCCATCAGCGTCATAAGGAGGGTTTTTCGAGCGTATGCATGTACATACATATATATGTATGTTTGTATGTATATATTATGTCCATTTCTTTGGCACGCGGTACAGCCCATCGGATCAGGTCGGATTGTGACTTATGACATATCGTTAGAATCGTCTCAGTTTGCGTAGTTCAATGGCCTTATATAATTTTGAAACTAACTGCATGCTGGTTTGCTACGACAATCTTATAAAAGTACAAAATAATTGAAAGTAGTTTCGTAATATACTTACTTAAATAAAAATGCAAAAACTACAAAGTTATTAGAAAAAAGTAGAAGTATGTGTCTAATTAAGTAATATTGTAAATGTATGTTGAGGTGTAATTTACATTTTACATTAAGATTTTGCTTACGATATACTTAGATAATAGAACTGTTTTTATTGTTCAGACGATCAGTTCAGATGTTCAGTGCCTTTGCAGCATTGACCTATTAAAACCGAATACGAAAAATCCTTCAATTGTTTTGATTGATTTTTTACATTTTTTTTACAATAATTTTGACAAGGGTACTGTAGTCGATCAAAGATACGTTGCCACTCCTGAGAACTACCTTTCTACCGCCAATAATTTCTACAGCTGCACGCTAGAAATACATAGGTGTGGCGATGCTACGTCTCTAGTCGAAGTCGAAGTGTACTGGTTCTACCACGTTTTTGAGAACAATACCGAAACATCTTTAGGATAGAGATGTGAATAATTAATCGATTATTTAATAAATCAATTATTTTTTCAGAAAACGATTATCATAAATCGATTTTAGGACCATAAAAAATCGATTTAAAATTAATCGATTTTTAATTATACTTTCGATTTTTCGCCGTAGCTTTGAATTACTAAAAAGATGATTTATTTCATAGGCTCACCTACTTTCGATATTTTAACAGCAGCTCTACAATATAATTACTTGCAATGCCTTCTAGTGCCTATTATTTGTGGTGTTTTGCATTAAAATGTCAACTACATGAACAAAAAGTATTTGGGGGCTAACTTTATAATAAAAAACAACAAAAAATCGATAAAAATATTTTTATTTATTTTATTTTTTTATTTTTCGGAACTATTATTTATTTTTATTTATTTATTTATTTATTGCACCTCTTAAAAATAAAAGTTACAATAGGGCAAACTTAATGCCTTGTGGCATTCTCTACCAGTCAACCCTGGTTGGTTGGAAAATTTGCGGCAGGTGTTATCATAGATAATATAGACGTATAAAACTAGTTCCGTAAATATTCCGCGTAAAATTTTATTTATAAATAAAATTTACGCGGAATACTTAGATAACTTCTTATCATGAAGATTGTAATGCTTTAATAAGTAATTGATGAGTTAGTTCGGATGCAATATTAAGTCCGTAATTAACTTACTACCTCCATACATATACTTAAAAAGTATTTAAACTTAAATCTACATGAACAAATATTTGATTATTATTAACTATACTATATTTTACGAGTAGATATTATCAAAAATCATTAACGCTTATGAGAATAGTTATTTTAAAAAGGAATTATTTGAACATTACACATTAGTTAACTTAGTACGAAACTTAAGATCATAGCAATCATAACCAACGGTTAAAGTTATCAAAACTGCATAATATGGCCGTTTAATTTAAATACCGATGTGGCAATATTAGCATAAACCATTTCGTCATAAGAGTTTTGTTTAATTACGAGTAATTGGAGATCCCTGGCTATTTTTGTCGAAATTCTTACGATAGCGAATAAAAACCGGCCAAGGCTCTCAGTTCCTCAGATAAATATCTGTATGTTTATTATGTGTGTAATATAATTACATGTAAAGTTAAGCAACGTTAGGCAGTGGATGGGTTATCGTTAGTGGCCAAATACACTTCTGTGCTGCGGAGACAAGGCGCTGGTTGTTTTTATTTGCAGCAGTTGGTAAATTTTGCAATCAGCTTGAAAACATTATAGACGGATTTAATACTAATATCGCTTTTTTATAATATTGAAATAGCGTACGAGCATGCAGTCCACCTGATGGTAAGTGGCCACTGCCGCCCATGGACATCCGTAATCAACCGCAGATAAGATCAGTTTTACCTAAGGGGCTAACCTCAGGTAAACAGCTGCTTTGCCTCCCCTGACCTCGGATAAGTATATCTCCTTTACCAAATCCTTCAGATCAGAACACAGCAATGCATAACACTGCTGTTATGAGGTGTGACGTTGATGCTTGGTGAGTTGAACCACAAAGAGTTCTACCACCTTCATCGCTTCCGTCATTATACAATTCGACTGCTATGTTGATGTTACTGAAGATACTCCGTCTTCCTCATTCATGTTCAGAGAATTGTCATACAAAACAGTTTGAGGCATGTAAAGTTTGGTAAAATTAATTCTAATTCTATTCGGTCGTGGTAGATTTCACTCGTCTTTGAGAAAATACGGAGAAATTGAGATTTTTATTCGAGATGCCGGAGGCATCGTGATTATGGTTCCCTTGACGCTAAGTCAAGAGAAAACGACGACATGCGAAGCTCGATCGATCACCATTCTGATATTCAAAAGGGTTTCAGGTTCAATCCCATGTCAGGTAGACATTTAAATAGTTACATATATATAAATAAGAACTACGTCTGGACATCTTATATAAAAAAAAATAGTTTGGAAAATTGAGGATACGTAAGAACTTTCGTCTGTTTTCTTGTGTAAGTGTTTGCAGTGCGTGCTTGGTTTCGTGCGTGCACGTGTTTGAAATCGTATAAAACCAACACAACTAAATTCAATTTAAAAAATTGAAATAAAATCCGTATCTGGATTTTAAGTCTTTATTTAAAATCCATTAACTCTATATTTATGTTTTATTTTTTTAAACGCAGTTGAAACCGCGGGGTACTGTTAGGTTTATGAAAGCAACATGATAAAGATCCTGTAGATACAAATTGCATCGTTGCATTGTATTCGAAGACGAGTGAAGGTAATTACAAATATCTGCCTCGGGGTGAAGCAATGAACTTAAGTCTACAGAAAGGCTTTCTGTGGGAAATCTGCGAGATTAGCTACGGTTGCTTGTATGAAGTTATCACCAGCTTTCAACGTAGTAATATTGAATGAAAATTTTAATGATTAATAAAAAAATATTGATATTGTTAGACTTTTCGTAATAAATATGCATGTCTTTCGGAGTACAGCGGATTATTTTTAGTAGATATAGATAAAATACATATATCTAAGCTCGTTGACCTTAAAATAACAAACAAATTGAGTTGATTCAATTTGTTTTGTAATTTAAAAAAGGGTTATATAAAAATGAATCTTGTTTAGAAAATAAGTTAAACGATCCATTATTATTTTATCTTTGCATATACAAAAATACAGAAGCTAATTTTTTATACATATTAAAAACATGTGTACTTAATAGAAAGTATCTGGTTGATCGAGCTCCGCTTTCTTTCTCCAAAAAAACATATAAACTAGGAAAGCTCCATCTAGTATCGATTAGAAAGGGTTTTTTTATTTTTTTAGCCAGTGTTGCCCTTATCAATCATAGCTACGCAGTTTTTCAAATGTCTATATCTTGGGAACCGAGCTTTTCTCGGACTCGGAACCCTTATAAATCGAGCCGAAAAATCCCTAATCTGAAGCTTTCATGAAAATCATTGGAGCCGTTTTCGAGATCCTGATAACACATATATAGGTATACATATAAATATACCAGAATTGGTCGTTTAAATATAATGCGTGTTGCATAAGAGCAACAATACTGACTGTCGCGTGAATACCGCCCATATTGCAGTCAGAATTAATTTAAGTGTAGCAAGATCTAGTGCTAAAATTTATGTAGGTTTCGAGAGTTGGTAGGAAGGGATTTCATAACAATTTGGAACCGGTGCGATGTGCTGTGAACACAGATTACGTATTATAATAGACTCCTACTACAAAATTTAATGTATTGTAAAGGCTTACACGAGCGTATAATGTTAGAACGATTTTCTTACTGCCTGGATCGGAATGCACAGTTTTTTAAGTCTACCTGATGAGGGGTGCTTTATGTTTATGCCTCTCATGGATATCTGAAAACAACTACTTATAGAACAGGGGTTCTGTCTGAAGTCAATCACAGATGTGTTGCTGTTGTAGCACTAAAGTCAATAATGTCGGTAAAGGGGAATATAGGATAAAAAAAAAAAAATCAATTAGAACTATAAGTTCCAATTGAATTTTTTTTTTTTATCGTAACTTATAACAGCCACTTCAAAAGTGGCTGTTATAAGTTACGATATAAATAATATTAACTTATTCAAGTAAGATTATTGAAATAAAAAAAAAACTTATACAACCTTCTTATTATTAAACGAAAATAATAGCAATCGGATATGTTTAAGAACAGATGTATTTAAAGTACATCTGAACTTATGGAGATGCTTAGTTATATTTAACTGTTCATAGTCACGTGTATTAGGAGTCTGTTTAGTTATTCGTTGAGGGTCTCAAAACTAGTTCTATTCAGTTAGGCGCAATAATTGTTATGCAAAACAGTAACCTTATAATGAAGCGTGTGTTACCGGTTGGGTTTAATATACATTGTCACGTCTCTTAGGAGATTGGTACGGATATTCAGACATTATGTAACCATGAGGATCAACTCAGTAGAGAGTACTTCAAAATTGATGAATTTTTATGTACGAAGAATCAGGTGGAATGTCGTCACTATCGCTTATGGACATTTAATTTAATCAGTCGCACATACTAATAAAATCTATTTAAATATGTAACAAATATACCTACTTACGATATGTGATTTTTGGGTTCCGTACCCAAAAGGTAAAAGGGAACCCTAATACTAAGACTTCGCTGTCAGAATGTCCGTCTGTCCGTCTGTCTGTTACCAGGCTGTATCTCATGAACCGAGATAGCCACACAGTTGAAATATTCACAGATGTTGTATTTTTGTTGCTACTATAACAAAAATTTCTAAAAAACATAATAAAATAAGTATTTAGGGGGGCGCCCGTACAACAAACGTATCTTTTGCCGTTTTTTTATAGATAATGGCACGGAAACTTCGTGCGCGTGTCCGACTCGCACTTGGCCGATTTATCGATATGAATCGTGGTCACTGCGACAGTTTCACTGTGAACACGATCCATCCATAATCATCCACACACCTTGCCTTGCTTATGCCAGTTTGATTACTAGATGTACCTATATCTCTTTTGATTTCAATCCAAAATACAACTAAAGTAAGAAAAGTAAGAACAAAACATTTTTTTCTAGAAACAGTTATTCACATCTTTAATTCATAGTTAAGAATGCTATTGCAGACGCCAATTTGCAAATAATAAAAACTAAATCAAAATCGATTGAGACGTTTAGAAGTTACGACGCACACTAAAGCACAAACACCACTACTAGTGTTATATCTTTACAGTGTGGATTTAAAATACATATTATAAACCAGCTGTTTCACCCGCGCTTAAAAGAAATGAAATGATTTCTGTGTAACTTTAGCCATTAAGGTTGCACACGCAAAGGAAGCTTAAAAAATGGCGTAATTTCTCCCATTTTCCAACATTTCTCTTCACTGCTCTGCTCCTATTGATTGCAGCGTGATGAAAAGTATACTATAACCAG
>DWNE01010262.1:0-10437 GCA_018249875.1 Cecropterus toxeus
AAATTAAATATACATATATCATTGTGGGCCAAAATTTCGTTTTAAGCAGTCGTGTTTTTTGTTTTCATGTTCTTAATGATGTTACTAGTTTTTAGCGTAAACCGGTACTAGCATTTCGGTGGAAGTGGAAAGGAGTGGTTATCGGCTCTTGTACTTATCCTTGGGAGTGGCAATGCATCTGTGTTCGACTTCAGACTTCTGGTATATATGAGTTTGATTACAAATGTCTATGGGTGGCAGTAACCACTCACCAGCAGGCGTATTGCATGCTCATTTGATCCTTCCGCCTATGCCGCCTATGGATGTCTGTAATCCTTAGACAGATTTGAAGCCTCACAATAGTTCGATTACAGTAGCGGTACTACTCCAAAAGTTTAAGTGGGAGCGGCTCGAATAATTGTGTCTCTCTTACTTCGCAGCTGCGTTTCACATTACAGCTGTTATGCTTTACACAGTTGTTATGAATCAGGTAGATACTGCAGTAATGCCTCCGAAGTCGAACTACTTTTAAAAACATTCGGCACAAGCTGCTGTGCTTTCCAAATTACTAAAACTTTAATAAGTTTCCAGAAATTATTTTACCTGTACCGTTTTTCACTGAAGTTGTCATCATGGAAGTACAACAAGTCTTTTTATGTGTTAAAATTATTTATATAAAGTATCTGTTTGAGGCAGTTACTCTATATTAAATAATTTTATGCTCGCTTATTTTAGACACAATTTACCGAAATAAAATAATCTACGTTTTGATTTTACTGCAGCTGTCAAATTTAATAATGAAATTCAGTTTAGAATTTTATTTTAATAAATAATAACATAAGGTGTTATTTACCAAACACGAGGTATACTAAGTAAAAAAATATTTTTTGAGTTTCAAAAGTAGATTTTGAAATAAATTTAATATTCTGTTTACTTTCCGATTAAATATAAAAATAAACATCATAACCTAAAAGCAGTATTTGACACGCTTTAAATTTATTTTCTATTATTTATTTACTCGCTTTTTATAACTATCATGGCCAATTATTCTCTTTCTATTGGCTATATTTAAAATTAAAATTATCTTAAATAACTATTAATTTTTAAAGTATTTTTATTTCGTTAGTACTCGTTTAAGATAAGTAAGAAAAAAATGTTATGATTTCTTTGCAGTGAATGAAAATATAGTGAAGAACTCTACACACGTGAGAATTCTACAACAAAATCTTAATTGTGTGTGAAGTCTATATATTCGCATTTGGCCAGCGCGGTGAACTAAGGCCTCAAACTTATTCTGAGGGAAGCCTCATTACCAGCAATGAGGCAATAATGGGTTGGTCACTAAGTTTGTCTATCCACTTGTAACGTAATGACTTGGCATCAATAACTGGTTCCATAAATACGCCTCATCTATAACTCACAGGTGAGCATTTCCGCACATTAGCGAGTGCAGTGTCGCGGGTATCTTTCCGACTCATAAAGCTCATGAGTTTATCTGCGTCCTCAGTCGGAGTGGCGAAATTGTAGCCTCAACAGAAAGAAATTTGAATTTGTAACTCACAATGGTAAAAACAAACGAGCAAGCTAATTTATATTATACACTTAATTTTTTATTTTTGAAAACATGAATGACGACATTCAACATATACTTTTAAAAAGAATTTAAACCAGCCAAGTGTGAATCGGACTTGCGCACGATGGGTTCGGTACCATTATCTATAAAAACAGCAAAATAGTCACGTTTGTCGCATGGAAACCCCTTTACGAATTAATTTGATTTCAATTTATTTATTAATTTTTAATGTATATTGCGTGAATAATTCATGCGTCTAAATCTTGCCGTTATTATTATCGAGCAAAAAATCACATTTGTTTAGTGGAGCCCCCCTTAAATATTATTCTGTTTAAGTATATATTGTTGTAGCGGCAAAAAATACAGTCTAGGAAAAATTTCACTGTCTAGCTATTACGTGTCATGAAATACAATCTGGTAAAAGACAGATGGGCAGATAGATAGAGGTGTTAGTAATCGGCTCCCATTTTTACGCTTTGGGCGCGGAACCCTAAAAAACTAATAATATATTCGCAATTAATATGTTGTTATAAGTGCGAATATATGATGTTAATATTTAGAACATAGTTTTAAATACAAGTATAACGCTATGGCTATAATCGATCAGATTGGGTCGTCGCTGTTTGAACCTTTCTCACGATTTATTATGATTGTATTGTTAAAATAAATGAGAATTTCTTTTAATTAGCACAGCCATAAAACTGGGCAGTAGAAGGATAATTTATAAAGGCGTTACAAATTACGATTTCGTCAGTAGCAACCAGCAACGAACAACTCTTTGGAACTCGAAGAAACTTATTGGTTTCGCCCAAAGTTATGTTTAGGGCCGCGTTCAAGTCGCGCTGTTGACTTGCGCGCTCCCACGACTGGATCTAATTTTTGACACAAATATTTATCTTATCATGATGAGAAAACGCTGAAAAAACTTGCGCAAAAACGTTTTCATCTTTACTTTCGCGAATACCATTTGTAGGTTTCGTTTTTTTGATCGACTTTGGAAGGAAATTCACTTTGACGTAATTTTATCGAAAGGAAGGTATTACTAAAATTATAATTAACATACAAAAGTGTAGAGAATACCATTATTTATTTTTCTGACATGGCATAAGTATATTGGTATTGGTATAGGTATAAGTCTAGAATGTTAGCACTTCTTTTTAACCGGGAATGTCGTAGTAAGTGATAAAAAAAGACGATGGGAAGGGGCAGCTTGAACACTCTTCTTAGCAGATGCTGATAAACATAACTGTAGTTACTACTCAAACTGTATGTACTTTCATCGGTCTTGTAACAACTTGTCCCATACCAATTGACTATATGTACCTCTAGCTAATTGGCTCACTATTACAAAAGTGAAAATGAAAAGGCAGCTACTTGACCGAGTGACTGAACGCGCCACGAGTATTGCGAAGCGAATGAAAGTTGTTGTTGAAATATTACGGGTCCGCGCTGGAATTCCTTGAACGGAGCACAAAATTAAATTTACAAATGGAGTTTCCACGCCGAGCCGAGGAAATATTTTGTTTTCGGATATTTTAAACACAAAAACGTTGCGCTCACTTATAGGCCTTCTAATTGAGTTGGTGAAAAGCGAATTTGAACCAAATTAAAGCTTCCTAATTTCAAACTTGTGCTGATTTAAAGACTCGTCTTTACGCAGCGGTTTCATGTGAAATTTTGTTTCAGTGGCACGTTTTATGTCGTTGAATTAAAGGAAAGAATTACAGCGACTTGATCTTTGGTACGTGTCAACAATGGCTATGAAGTATTATGAACTGTGAAACAATAAAATGTTATATAACAAGGCGCGCGGATTTAACTGTTTTCTATTGAATTAAAAAAGAAGAAGTAATATTATTAACAACATGTTCTTGAACTAAAATCCTTGTCGAGCCGCTCCCCGGATTAAGCGAAAAGCCCTCAATCAGTTACCGAACAAATCAATTTATACAAAAGTGATAAATATTTTTCGATCGAACGCGACCCTTTTTCGTTAAATAAAAACAGATTATGTATCGAGCCGCCCCTTGTGACTCGTAACGAATTTGTTTAGCAATTCATCGAGACATTGATTTGCGTACGTCGAAAAGTACGCAATTTACTTCGTTACTCCGTACGCAGTTTATTGACATTATCGGAGCGATCCGACATGCGGGTCACGTGAGAGTACGCATGTTGGCTCATGTTGGCACATTGGCCGAATATTACGTCAATGTTGGCGCAGCGCAGCCCACGTTTCATTGCTCATTTGCCGAATTGAGAGCTGTTTTATGGCGGCACGCGAAATGGCTGCGCACCTCTTACGCCTAATCTTTATGTACGAATAAAACGAAGCACTAAATGTACATCTTAAATAAATGTGAGCGCTTGGATAGGATGGTATTTTAGGGCTGACAAAGGATGGAGCCGTAAAAGGCCCATCTCCACATATTGTTATTCATTGAATTCGTACTATCTCGGTGTACAGGTACAAATTATAAGCGATAAGCTTTGATGACTGCATGCGAGATAGAGCGGAGAATAATATGATGCTCGTAATTACGGATCAGTGAGGTCTTTGTGAGACGATGTTATCGTCGGCGGCTGCCACAGCAATTAAACTTATTCGAGAGCATTGCATCTGAGCTGTTATTAACACTGCCACCTTAGTACTTTCATCCATTAATGTAAAAAATTCTGAAGTTTTATTATAATACGTCTTAAAGGCCCGATTAATATATAGTATTTAATCTTGGCGGAACATAGAAAACTGAGACAGTTTAATGGTTTGGTAGATGAAATATAGTTGTCGAAAAAATGTATTGAAAGATTATTTGGTTGAAACAATTAATTAACAATTTGAAAGAACCAATACAAATTGTATTTATAATTTGTTTTTCGTCGAAACTTCTGCACAGATAGAAATATATCACGTGCCTTTAATACAAGTAAATATTTACTTTCATTGATTTCCCGAAATATAAAGGCCCATAGTAGATGGTTTAGTATCGTTTCCTCTTTAATATCCATATCTCGGTACTACTAATTGTGGTAAAACTCTTTCTAGTTCTAGTTTAAAACGACTCTAGGTTTGTCTTTTTTTCTTTGCATTATTTTTTTAAACCATCTTCTTTACTACATGGGCAATAAAAGCTAGCTCCAGTGTTTTGCATTACTGTGTTCCGATCTGAATGGTGTGGTAAGGGAGACACACTTATTCCAATTTAGTATTCAGGCGTTCTAACTTAGTATACATCTGAGATGAACTTCAGTTAAGACTTGGACTAATATAATGGGGATTTGATTATAGACGGCGATCCACTGGCGACAGATGTAGGATGCACACACATAGCATACAACTTCAATATTATGTAAAATATGCATTAAAGCGATTGATAAACATTGCCAGTACTTCCGGATGTCCTCATCTCAAATAAAATAGTATCTTTAAGCTAGATCCATTGCTACAATCCGCATTTCGTATTTGCTCTTTCTTAGCTTCGATAATGGGTGTTTGCTTTTCCTTTTGCCTGCATTCCAATTTCTCGAATGCCGTTTCCTTAAGATAGATTTACATTGTTTGCAGATATACTAAAATCCTTTTACTAAGGTAGTTGCCTTATATATAAGTGAGCTGGCCACCACACCCTTCAACCTAAACGAAAGAACTGTTTCACGCTAGAAAAAGGTGTGGCGGTGGTACTTCCCCGGTCGAACTACGCTGGTTCTACCACCTGGAGAATGACATTTGTCTTACGATCACATTTTGACTGCTACCTACATGTTTTGCTTAGGGCTGTCATGTACATTGTACAGTAGCCATTCTTAAGGTTTCACTCTTATTGCATTATCGTGCTAAAAGTACATTCATTAAGTCGCGGTGTTTAGCTAGTTGTAAGAAATTAACGGCCGTGTCGCGTGGTCTGCTACTGCCATTAAATTTGCATAGGCTGACGACTGGACAGCACACATAAGCTTCGTTTGCATTCTGCTGACACTAAATATGAAAGGTTTGAAAAATTGGCTGTAGGTACGTAATTATTTCTTATTTTTACTTATTATTATTTATGTCAAATTTGTTGTGTGATGTCGGTGTTGAATACCATCACTACTTTTCTTCTTGTGGATGACATAGCAAGATGTTGTGACGCAAGTAAAGTTCGAAAAAACAAAGTGCCCGTATTTTTTTAAAATTAAGAATGAAGTATGCAATGAATGAGTAGCAAACGAGCTTGCAGCCCACCTGATGGTAAGTGGTTACTGATGCCCATGGACATTTGTAAGCAACTTCATATACTAGAATAATTTTACATCTGTGTACTCGTATATGTAGGTATGTGTATCCAAGTAAGTTAGAGGATATTGATATTTAGGCACGTTTAGTTCTTTAGCTGAACGTGACCAAAAAGCTGCAGAATATTCAAACTAGATGAATGAAAAGTAGATTTGAAAGACTAAGTTAAGTAATTATATTTTTTAATTTTCTTCGTAATATGAAATAAATATTATAATAAAGGATTTCCACATGAGCTATGTGGTCAGCTTATATAATTAGCTAAAAGAGTTTTGTTGGCTGCACTAGTAAGATAACTATGGTTCGATGTTTTTTGTCGATAACTCAGCCAAATTCATGTAAGTTCAAATGCGATTATAGATATGAAATTAAATGTCTTTATTTTGTTCAAATGCGATTATAGATATGAAATGAAATGTCTTATTTACAGGCTTACGGTGGCACTTACACATTGTCATTTACAGTATTTTCTCTTAAACTACCACCGGTTCGGAAGGAAACCTAAACTGAGAAGATCCGGCAAGAAACGCAGCGGGTTTGTCTTTTTTTTGTAATACTTTTCATTTTTTTAATCATCTTGTTTATTACATGGGCAATAAAAAGCTAGCCCTATAGCGATAGTTATCCATACCGTATTCAAATAAAATTAACGTTAATTTTTCTAATAACTGTACTCAAAGTTTTTTAGACGAATCAACGTCAACGTCGATATTCGATATTTTTCGATATCCAGAAAATAAACACAATAAGGTTAAACGTATACACGTCGAACTCTAATTTAGTACTTTTCCAGGGTTTCCATGAAGTAGCTGGCTGTGGGTTAACCCTTTTGGGAGTTAATTTTACGGTTGTTGACGAAATAGGTCCCTCGTTATTTGTAACCAGAAAGGCAATTACCAATTTTCATAGTGCTTGCTCTTACTGCAACCTGTTCAGAAGCAGCAAAATTGGTGTTTCACTATTCTTGACTAGAAAGCCAAATACCAATTTTCATAGTGTTAAATACAAAATTGGAAAAGTTTCAAACAAACTTTCGACTCATAGTTAGGAGCCCCTTAGGAGTGGAATATCTACATAATCCTTCCTTAGTACCTACGTCATAAAAAAATCACTGTATAAATTACAAGTTAATAACTACATTACTTTAAGCTTTGCGATTTTGAATTAGCCCTTTAAAAGTACAGATATCTATTCTATTATAATATATCTGAGTTTTTTTTTATTGAACACCTTAGACAAAATATAAGGTAGGGTAATGTGATATAAAATTCCATTGTATTATACTGTCGGACAAAATTATCTTTCACAACTAAAGAGGATAAGAAAACTTGTCCCAATAAGTTTGAAAAAAATGTTGTAAAGACTGTTGCGATTTTTTGTAAGTGAACAACAGATTACCGCTGGTTGATCCGATACAGAGTAAAGAATACGGAAGCTTGTGAAAGTTCAGAGAGAAATGGGCCTGACAAGTTCGCGAAGTTTGTGGCAGTTTCTTTCACTGTTCCGTTTTGCTTTCGTTTGTTTTTTAAACAAACTCGCTATGAACCACCTAATTTCCTGATTGTCATTTTCTTTCGAAAATGTTGTCACAGTCATTACCGTGTTACGGGAATCGCAGTAAAACTTTATTGCGTACTCTGGATATAATTATCGTTCAACCAATAAGGAGGTTAACGGATTATTTTGGTCACGTATATGAGTTAATTTTTATGAACGAGCTTCGCTCTTTTCTGTCGCCCGATTGCCGTTTCTAGCACGTTGTTTGAATAAAACGATATAGGCGCAATAACAATATCAGCTCTTCATGGTAAACTATAAGCACGGGTTTTTTATTTGTTACGAGCACAAACAAGATCGTGAAAGTTAAATATATTTGCGAAACGAAAAATAATTTGGAGGATTGAAAGTGAGTATAAAGGAATTTTCTATTTTTGAATTGAATTTTTGCCTTTGTGTTTGAAATCGTTTCTCAACAAACCTGCAGAATTCATTAAAACTATTTTATTAAATTCCATCTAAAATATCAAAAGTCATTACATTTTTTGTTGTTACACACGGGTTTAACCGCGAGGGAAAACTAGTTCGTATGTAGCCAGCTGAATGGCATACTATATCTACTGCAGTTTAAGATATGATTTGAAAATGTTGTTAGTAGATATGTGATGGTTTTGGCAAAACCCTTTACAGAAAGTAGAAAAGCAGACGAGCAGGGTACAACTCAATCAAAAGTGCCACTAGCTCACTTCGTTTAGGTAAACAAAATGTTGTATGCTATATATACATATCCTATGGCCGCTTTATATTCATCCAACAATTACTTTAAAATCCTATAAGCAAATATAAAGCTTTTTTATTATCAACAGATAAGTATGTTTTAACAGACATTTTATAACTTCCCGGGTCATACAATCTACTCGTGCAAGGATATAATATATAGATTTGATATGTTATTAGTTTTATTGGTTCTGTTTTTAATCGTATGTTATATTAGTCACAAACATATTCCTGAACTAAATGTTGTTTATCTATTTCATGTAACGCAATATCGTGATTGTAGACGGCGATATATCTGAGTGATTTCAGTGTCAGAATTGCCGCATTGTTTAACGTTGTCACTACGAGCGCTCGTTGACAGGGATCCGCCATTTCGTTAATATAACAGGAAAACACGTCGTTTGCCCCAGAATTCCCTGAACGTTTATCATAGTACGCATATCAAATAATATCGAATACTCTGCGTTATTAATGCCGTTGCTATTGAAATAAAACGTGTCTTGGGAACAGATCCTGAAGCTTCAATATACGAAGGCTGATTGAATAGATGCTCGCATTTTTATTCCTTATGGGAAAAAAGCCGCTATTTCATTATAAGTAGAATCCATGTCGCATGACGACAAATAATAAACGAAGCGCTGTGTATGGCTTTGCTTCTGATTTTAATGAAGGTCTTTAGAAAAACCAGGTAACAAGAATTTCTTTTTTGCCATTTGATGTTCGACTTTTTAAGTTCAATTTTTTTGACAGAGATGAAGAATGAGTCTTTTATACAGGATTTCATGATGTGAGTATCGTCTACATATGTAGGAAAATGCACATACAGTAAGACCCAGAAGAGGAATCTAGAATCATTATTTTTACGTGCTTTTAGCCGAGTATTGATCTACTAGATCAGAATATTTGAAAAGAAAAAGGACAAGAAATATAAATATAGAAGACGCGTGTCCTGCACATTTTACTTCACTTGTATTGTTGCAAGGTGGTAGAATTCAGTAAGTGAAATTTATGGATAACTGACTGAGATGGAAGTCTGATACTATCTGGGGTTGAATAATAAACTTATATTGTAGATGCCAATGAGAGGCAGTTGATAGCTAATCAATTCTACTATCAGGTAAACGGCGTCAATTTTTGGCTATATCCATAATAAGAAAAGTACCATTAGATTGATACATTCTTATCCTCACATTTGTTTATAATAAGTAGCCAAAGTAGCATTTAAATCATATCAGGGTAGCATAAAAGGTATTTGTAATAATAAAATGTAAAATTTCTCGTTTAAGCAAGTGACAATAAATTTCCAACATTCACATAAAATCACGATATGCGTGCCTGTTTTGAAATAAGTAGAATGAAACATATTACTGTGAGTTTCATTTCTTTTATAATGTGAAATAAATGTTTCACCAAATGAGTTTCTTAGGTCATCGACTCTATATATCATTTGTACTTTGTATTTAATAGGCCTTGTACTAGATTTTTTCATACGCATACATATAAAGACGCCTGAACTACATAAGTTTCAAAACATTAAGGGAGGTTAATCGCTTTTATAAAAGTTCAATCACTTTGTACCATTAGAAACCATCTACATTAAAACGAACTAGCTTACTATTCGCTGCAAAAGATTTAATGAAACGGAAGCGATAGTGTTAACGTGTTCCATAAAAAATTATGGAACGTCCTTTGCCAAAATGTCAGCGGATCACATTTGTTTCATACGAGGAAACTAATGTATACCGAGCAGGGCCCAAATAGCTGTGACTCGCAGAACAGCGGAAAACGAAATCCAAATTACAATAATAAAAACGTTTGCGAAATGGAGTGAAAAGTCGAACAGTGCACTAGGCAAGCGAGTGAGAACGGTGATTTGGCGTAAAATAAGCTGTATTTCCTTGTGTTAAAGGTTGGGATGACGGCAGAAAGGTAGTCGGCGATGTAGGGCTGGTAATGGGAGGGCGCACGCGGCCGGCCGGGGCAATTCGTTCCACATTAGAGGGGCAAGGCTTTTTATATTAATTGCACCCGACGTTACAAGGTCATTGGATCTTGAAGACCATAACATTTCACTATCGCTTCCATCGGCAGTTTTAGGGTCTGCGCCAGGTAAATTGAACCATACATCTTTCCAACTACCAGTAAAGCTCCTAATAAGGCAAGTGCTGTATCAAAAACTAACTAAGTTTGATATAGATATTAATAAAGGAAAACAAGATAAGTGATACTACTATCAGGTGATGGACTGAGTTACGGAATACTACAGTCAGCAGCAAATAGTTGGTGACATTCAAACTGTCTACATTGTTAGATACAACCAAAGTGCTCAATAATATCG
>DWNE01010263.1:0-10437 GCA_018249875.1 Cecropterus toxeus
TGGGTGTTTGTGTATTCGTGTTTGTGTGTCCATGGCACCCATGACACAGGAGAAAATCCTAGTGTGGGGCTATGATTTGTAGAAGGCGTGTTTTAAAAAGAAAATAACAAAATAACAATATAAGCCATATTCCGAATTGTAAGTAATAAGTTCAAAACCAGTGCAATTGAATAATATTAGAAATCTTTTGTTTTACAGGATACAATTAAAGTAAGATTCCCCCTTAAATGTTTATTTTGTTTTAGTATTTGTTGGTATAGTGGTAACAGAAAATCTGAGAGAATATCAACTGTCTAGCTATAATGGTTCCTAAGATATATCCTGGTGACAGACAGACGAATAATACCAGTAAGGATATTACTACAATATTATAGAATCGAAAACTGTGTGATTTCACTTCACTAAAGTTATTCATTTTAATTATTTTAACTTCAAACTTTGAAAATATAAAAATAACAAGCTTTGTTTATACCTGGCTGTCCTGTAAAATTTGCGTTTTTATTTTTTATTTTTATGCATGCAACACAGCAATATGTTTCAAAATACATCGACTTACAAGTATTATTTATTAGCTCTTCATAAAATTTATAAAGATTGCTTACTATAATCAATACTTTTTAACCAGTATAGCTTTCCAATATAATTCAAGCTACTGTTGTTAAATTTATATTTCATATTTAACAAACATTTTTATAACGCATTTCAGTTTTGTCGTTGTGACAGTTTCATTGTATAATCAGGCAAATTACAAACAAACCAAGCGTTCCATTGAAAATATGACGTTTATATAATAATGTTTAATAATATACTATACAATAATAAATAATATTATGTACTCATGAAGTAAAGACATCACAGTATTATTTACAGGTATTTGTGATACGAAAATTTTGTGCCAATATTTCAACAAAGTTGAACAGAGTTATGCCGAAGTTCCAGTTCAGGGATACCTAAAAGTTCAACAAGATTAGAAGACTTGGCGATTTATTTTTCCAATTACATCATCATAGTTATTATTCTGTATTCTTGCAGCATCAGATACGAACATTATCGTGAAACTACACCTCAATGGACTCCTTTTGTGTTCCTCACAGACACGTAGCCGATTGATGAATACGATTAACTTAACAATACCGTGTGTATCTTATACTCCTTGGTACGTGACTCCCCTTACAACGTATTTTTATACTGAAAACTAAAGTGGAAT
Organism: Cecropterus toxeus; assembly: GCA_018249875.1. Lineage (NCBI taxonomy): Eukaryota > Metazoa > Arthropoda > Insecta > Lepidoptera > Hesperiidae > Cecropterus > Cecropterus toxeus. The sequence continues at coordinate 1,208 of DWNE01010263.1, forward strand.
ACATTTTATAATGACAATATATATTAAAAGTATAACGAATACGTTTTAAATTGATATTTTTGTATTTCAAATTTAAGAATACTTTTTTTGGACGCTTTTATTTTTGTTTACAAATGTATTGGTTATAATTTATTCACATTCTAGTTGTGCAGTTTTTTTTTTTTAATTTAATAATTATTTTATTTATACAGTTTATATTATGTTCAATTTAAAAGTGCAGACATTCCATACGGTCTACAATAACTTGTAAGTCATAATTATGTATATTAGTAGTGTCTAACATTAAAAACCTGGGTTGATCATGATATGCCTTATTTTAGCAGCGGTTAACGACATATCCAAGCACTTATCGCGGAACCACGCGCGAGTGGGCACGCTTTGTGTTCGGACACGTATCCAGTTGATGAATAGCACTATTGAGTGATACTATGGATCCTATGTTACTACGTGACAGCCGTTTATCGGTACGACCTTTCGCCCTTTTTGAATATTGCTTGAATTTCCTTTACATAGCGGTGGTGTAAGAATTCAGTAGTTTTGTATGTTAGTTTAAATGCCCTTTATTTTTTCTATAAATATATTTGTCATTGCGTGTTTGTTTAAACATTTTCCAGAGAACAAATTGAATACACGTAAACGAAAAAGTACATTTTATATAATTTATTATAATCGGCTAAGTTCTTGAAGTAAAATATTACATAGCAACTACATACGTAAGCAAAGTGAAAATGACATTTGTTACTCATACCTCACAAATATGTAAATACTTCAATCACTCAGAACCAAACTCCATTATTTGTCTCGTCACCAGATTTTTATGTTATTTATATAGAAATATTTCTAAATATTTATTGTATGCTTACAAATTATAAGTCTCGGTTAATCTACTGCCAGATAGGGCCTACTTATTTAAGTTAATAGGTCGCAACATATCCTTTTGTTTCTTAACGACGTAACAAGTTTATACTTCTCATTCAGCTTAAATTACGCTGTAATTAGGTCAAGCCCACCAAGCCATGGCCGTAATTGCATGAAAATAATGACGTCATCATCATCAATTCGCTTACGTGATCCACTCATATTTACATTCTTAATTTTGCTATTGAGCTGTGCGCTGCGGTTTTCCTTGCTTAAAAATTATAACAAGTCAATTGATTAACAATTAACGGACATTTTATACCTTTTACATTTTTTTTAATTACAGCAGGTATTACTAATTAGCATCCAAAGCCACGTATGACAATTGTAGAAAAAATATTTCAGACTTTTAATCACTAAACTTGTAATAACTATTGATATTGTATGGATTTTAAACAAACTAATACTAAATTTTATTACACGTTCTTTGAATAAATTGAGCGGGTGTGTAAAATGTGATTTTAAACGTTCATACAAAAATTCTAAAATATAAAAAAATCGATTGTTACTTATTCTAAATTACCGAGGTTCATTTTTTGCAAATACATACAATATACAGACACGGAGAGCTTTTTGTTTACGTTACCATAGCGATATTTCATCAATTTAAGTATATATGTATATAATGGAAAAAAAAATATTATAGCAAAGTAAGTATATACGAATTTCAATTCAATATTCAGTATCAATAGTAGAATTCAAAAATAGAGGTCAGAAACTCCACAAAACGACTTTTCATAACAATAAAATACGACGAAATAAATTCTTCAATATATTAGAGCAGAGAGGGTTACTCCGATATTTCAAACCACATTTTCATATTGATTAAATAAATATTTTTATTCTATTACTATTTACATAGCGTCTGTTATATGAAAAGCTTACCGCTAGCTAGGTCACAGTAATTTGCTTGGCGCTGTAAGCGTCAGCTAAATTCGGTACAATTTGCAGCAAAGTTCGTAGACTTACAAGATATAAAATATACATTTGTTTTTATCGCTTAAAATTGACATAACGATTAACGCTTGAAGCTAATTTTTCGTGGTCCTCATTGCCACCTAGAACGTAAACTCACCAACTCACTCACCACTCAATCACCGTTAACGTTTGACCCATCAATGCAAAGTACACTCAAGGTTGGGCTGAATACGAAAACCTAAAAGTGCAATGAACAATGCAATGTATAGGCGACAACGCAAACATTGATCGTTTTGAGGAAATTATAAACCCGCGTACTAAGGGCACATCTTTAAAAAAATCTAATTCTTATTGTAAATTGTAGTAATCCACCCGTACTAAGGGCACATGATAGACTAATTTAAAAAAAATAGAATTATTATTGTAAATTTTAGTAATCCTTGCAGTTGAAAAGACTAATCATGCCCTATTCTTCATGACTAGAATACCACCATATTTCTAGCGTTTTATACGTTATTCTAGACTTATTCAGAAAGTTTATGAGAAGTTTTCTTGAAATAACTTTCCGGAAGATTTACGATTAGTCGTAAAAACGTTTTTGGTTGAATTAGCTCTCAAGTTATGAATAACGGTGGAACTTGAGAAGTGGTATTATGGTTGCAAGTTGGAATAAGGAATTTCTTGATGACCTGAGACAAAGGAAGACCGGAAATATTTTTCTTAAAAATACTTTTAAAATAATAAGACTCCGTATGCTTTTATTCACTTTTCTAACATTATTACCTACATACGTGTAGATAGTTTCGGAATATAATTTGTGTTTTCAGTATCAGTTTCAAATTATTAAAACCGATTTATTCGATTTGTTACGTATAATATTTGAAAGCAATAAGATGCATAATCAAAATACAATAATAGAACAAAGCTTGTTATGTTACTATAATTTGCAAATGTGAAATAAGTTAAATCAATTGGAATGGAATAATATTCTGCTTTACACTTGATAATTTTATCTGTCGACTGATAAGGTTGTATAAATATAAATAAAATATATACGCCAAACGTTGAAGTTTTAAACGATATCGAGTTGCGAAAAGTGCTGAAAATAAAGAAACAGGCGATCTAGAAAAGTTCTTTTTTTATTTCGTTCCACATTTAGCTCTGCGCCAATATCCTGAACTGGAGCACGCCCGGTATTTCAACCTCCAACACTTGGTAGCTAAATACTCCAGTATTTATCTCACTATTTGTTATGTCTTTTCTTTCTATCAATGTATTTTTTTCTATACACTCACATTGATTTAGGACGTAAAACTTTCCCAAGCACGTAAGCACATCTAGGTTCTTATGGTCACATATTTAGCATACCACCTTTTTTATGTGATATTGAAATAGCAAATAAATATATCACGATGGTAAGTCGTCACTGTCGCCCATGGATTTCTGTAACCGACTTCACATAGGATGGAGATTCTACATATTTGCACTCACTCACATATGCATTGCTACTCCCGAGGACTCTCTAGGAATCGCCTTGTATGAAAGTGGGGCGGAAATCACACCCTTCCAACGAAACGCATAAACTGCTACAAGTTTCTAGTAGATGTGGTATTAATTATAATATATAGTGACTAGCTGTGCCCCGCAGTTTCACCTGCTGCTACTTAACAAAAAAAAACAAAGTGGAATGTTATGTAGCTTATATAGTTCCTCAATAAATGGACTATTCAACACAAACGCTATCTTTCATTTCGAACCAGTAGTTTCTATGATTGCGCGTTCAGCCAAACTGTTCGGCTTTATAATATTAGTATAGATGATGAAAAGTTAGAAGTCTAGAATATTCTTAGAAAGAAAGAATATCCTTTGTATGTCCGAACGCGATCTAGCCACGAAGAAATTTACAATCTGTACCTGACGATACCTAACTTTGTAGAATGGTTACTTTCATATTTTGAAATCATAGATGTATGCTGTTTCGAACCTCGATCAACCATAAAATACGCATTGCACTTGCTATCCAAAACTTTTGAACGAAATTATAATAATACCCTTATCTTTTAATATACAGAAATATCATCTTATCAATCTAATACAAAGAATAAATTATGCAATGCTTATATGTTTTTAAGTTACGTAATAGTATTGTTTATTATATGCTTACATGTTCTATGCGTGGTACCTACTTTGCTTATTGGACGCTTATGTTATGCTCATGTTTTATACATATCTTTTTGTATATGCATTATGCTTAAACTCCTTCATTGAAGGTCATTATGCAATACACTTAGCGGTTAGCAAAAAAGCGATTAGCCAACGAATCGTTGCAAATCACAGTGCTGAATATGTGCAAGTCATCAAGTTATTCAAGACATGACGCACACTGCCGGGAATTAGGGTTCCCAATTACAACTTACATGGTGCAGCAAACGACCGTACAGTCTTCCTGATGATAATTGGTTACTACTGCTCAAGACCATCTGTTACCAACTTCTCATAGTATACACGTTCTACTTAAAGTCAACCACAGAGGCGGTACTGCTCTTGAAGAGTAAGTTGGTCTGTTGCCTCGTATATATTCCGGTCTGACACGCAGTGGGTCCCGGGTTCGATCCCCGGCCAGACAGAAATGTGAATGACGACTTTACATTTCTGTTCTGGGTATTTGTGTATTCGTCTTTGGGGTCCATGGCATCCATAAGGAGAAAATCCTACTGTGGGGCTATGAGTGTAGAAAGCGTATATATACGTCAACCGGCGTACATTTCTTTCCAACAAAACGCATGAACTGCTACACGGTATAAATCAGTGTGAAATAATTAAATCTTCGTCAGAACTTTTTAATTCTTTATAGAACCCCTCTTCTATGAAGTTGCTTACAGTTGTTCGTGATGGACAGTCACAATAAAACATCACGTGGGCATGCTTCTTTACTACTTCAATATGCACCATACAGCCTTAACAGCAAAATGTGTCTTTGCGGATAAAATTACCCAACATCATTACATGATATAAGTACAACTTTTGGTATTTAGAGGAATTTTGTCCAAAACCCAACTATTTTAAGAATCTAATATCGGTGAAACAAAAATATTTGGTACCGCTCTACCCTTGGTAACAGCCAAAATTATCATATTGGAAGTTTCCTCGGCAGATTCCAATCGTAATGTAATGTATATTACAGTTAGTAAACCAATATTTTTCGTATTCTCTAAGTAAATTACTTGAACTTTAGGCTACCTTTTTTACTTATTATGATTCAAAATACGTGCCTGTAAAAGATACTCGTACTTGGGTGTATTTGACGTCTACGTGCTATAAGACTCGGAGAACGAAATAAAATGAGACAGAATATAATAGAGTAGAACGAAATAAAACGTAAAAACCTAATGTATTGAAATTAAGTCTTTACTTATATATAAAAAATGAGGTTGTGTGTCTGTTTGATATTCAATCATGCAAGAACAACTGGTCCGATTTACAAGAAATAACACGGATGTAACTTATTTACCTGATCAACTTATAGGGTACTTTTCATTTTGCAATATTTAACGATGGTATCTATTTTTTTAATCCCTTAGCGAAGCCTGGGTGGGTACTTCAGCTAATTGATTATAACACTAGTAAATTACACTTAAAATATATTTATTACCTAGGTTTAGAAATAATAAATACATGCCCCGTATTGATCATATATTTGTTTCTCATACGAATTGAATTGCAATAAATTTCACTCAATATTTTATTGTATCGGTTGATTATTATTTATAGCGTCGTAGCACCGCGATGTGAACGATACTACGATTCAAATCATCCTGACGAATCCGACTAACATTCGAGAGTAAAACTACCATTCTATTTTTTGCGCTTTCCACTTATGAACAATACTAATGGAAATCATATTACGGCAGATATCTGTGATATAGATTACACGCGTGACGCGTGACGTAAAAACGGTCACCCTACCTACGGTCTGCGTCGTAGCCCACTACGAAAACCCAGAACCCGTTCCAAGTTAAACCACCGACAAAAAAAGTTCCTAATATTATAAATACGAAAGTATGTGGGGATGTATAATTAATAGTTGATTTTTCTCTCAAAAACTACTGGTCGGACTTAGATGAAATTTGGACCACAGATAGTTTATTAATACACGGGATATATACGTGTGTCCGTAGTAGATGGAATGGAAACGTGACCAAAACGGATGGAACCGCGGGAATAATCTAGTCTCAATATTAAATTATCTTAATGCTTTATTACTTATCAGTAAAATAAGGTTCAAATCTTTTAACCTATGAGTCTTAAAAAAACTTATTAAGTATAAAAAAAATATATCACGATTATATTGTCTTTGCCTTTTAATAAACGACATACCAATTTGTCAGCGGAGTTTATATTAAAACAAAATTGGGAGCGTGCAGGCATCCCCATAACGTAATTTTATAGGCAACATCATTCCCTTATTCGCGTCACGCGTGACAAAACGGTACGCACACAAGGCCATTCGAGACCCGCGCTACCCTTCAAAATAGCCCCCGATTATGGGTTCTCTTATCGCGTAAAGATATAGCGAAATATGATGCGTTCATGACGTACAAAGTACGCTTTTGCCTGAATATTTTTGTTTGTTCGAGATAACGTGAAGATTTTATACGTGGCAACCTAAAGGGGGAATCTTTCTTGTTTATACTCATTTTGGGGATTCATATACAACATCTTTTGTAAGTAAATTTTTCGACGCTTTCAATCATCTTTAATCTCATATAATAACAGTGAAAGTTTCATTTTATACGTCGCATATATTCAAATAAAATAAGATTGGGGTGACTGAGAAAAGTAGAAGAATAATCTATAATATATTTTAAAAGTTTTTATTTGCTTTAAAGCGTCAGACCAAAACTACTCATTTAAATATTTTTATTTACATGATTGAATTATTTTTATGAGATGAATGATATCTCAGACCTTAATGATATCCCAGCATTAAGTCTTTATTTCAGTAAAATCTATCATCCCTATCAAAAGTTATTATACGCAAGAAACTGAGGGACACATCTGGTTACAAAAAATACAACGAATTAGTTAACAATAAATAGTTGTCGGCACGAGAGAGAGGCGATTTGAGTAATTCTTTTTTCTGCACGCATTTCAAGTTACAACGCATTGGTGATAGATGGCGCCATGCGTGACGCAACGCTTGGGAGGAAAAGATGGTCTTGTCATAATGATCGAACTCCGACGGAACGTTGTAACTTAATATCGATCACATATTATTATCTATTTGTTTTAATTATGGTTAATAGATATTCTCAATGTATTTGAGTTTATAAATTATATATGTAACGATGTGTATAATAAGTGAATTTATCATTGGATTCGTTGATCTCCTGTATCTCACTATAAACGATATGTGTATTCTAATTATGGAAGTATGGCTATTAGCTGACATAGTCTATTAATAACTAAAATTTGCTTAAATATCTTTGTTACAAACATAACTACAATATACTGAGTACCAAAAGGTACTCAGCTTAACGCCCTTTCATAACCACTAATCTCTGTCAAACACCACATTAACTTTCCAATGATTATAAAATCTTGGAATGGACAAAATTTTACGCCTTTAAAAGCAATTTAATATTATTATATTTTCAATATACAAAGATAAAAGATCGTGTCGTACCAAATGACTTATAAAATGGAGTTTTAATAATGAAATTCGAGGGGCGATTTTGCCATAATATCCCTTAGAATTAGGGTCAGCGCTGTAAAGGTAAATGAGGAGCTCGGAGGTGAATTAAAAGGATTTATTTAATTGGAATCCTTTCTGGGCTTACTCAAAAGTAATCAAACTGGAATGAAGGGCAAGCGAGCTTACTAGTAGAGATTTTAACTGAATGAAATGGAATACAAAACAATTTTTACTTTATAGAAATACATTCTAGACTAGGGAAATATTTGGTTTCTAGCTTACTACAACATCTGACCACGATTTTAAGGCAGAATTCAAATATTTATTATTTTGCGTTTTATGTTTTATTTTTAGGTTTACTATCCGGCTGAATGCACGCCTATTTCCTACCAATTATTAAAAAAAACATAAGTACTACTTTTAATGCATATATCAAACATACTATTACTCATAAACCGATGTTCATAACTGACCAAAGAAATACAGGGTCAATAGATAGATAGATAAAACATTTATTTCATAGCTTAAGACACAACACAAAAAATTATAATATATACTATAATGTTTATTCGGTATTCACCTCTGTTTGCTGCAATCTTCAACGTTAGGACATCATTGAACTATAGCGGTTTGTTTCGTATTATTTATAAGAATGTCCACCACGTGGGTGTTCCAACGAATGACCGCTCGCCTTGCATCAACCCTAGGACAAGTTTCCCCAATTTCCATAATGATAATTCTTCTTCCTCTTCTTCTAGGTATATAATCATCGGTAGCAACAGATCCACTTTTATAAGCTCTATTGTTCTCGTAACACAACTTTAATATCACGCGGCTCCTTACAAAGTACATGAGGCAGTCGTCGTCAACCCATTATCGCATTGTAAGATTTTTAGGCAATCTACCGTGCGGGGTAAGTGCAAATTGGTATCACACAGCTTTGAAATCTTTTTTGAGATCTTTTAGATGTCTAGGTTACCTCACGATGTTTTCCTTTACAATAAAGCAGTGATAATGAATTTCTAGTGCGCATATGATTATAAAAAGAAAAAAAATACAACCGAATTGAGAACCTCCTCTTTTTTTAAGTCGGTTATTAATCAGCGTTGCGTGCCTGGGATTAGAACTTTGGAGCCTCGATTGAAAAACCGATTCTCAACTAAAAGGCTATCAGCGCACAACAATGTAGCATTCATCAACCAGGTTCATCATACAAGTACAGAGTACGTCCCTTATACATATTGACTTATATGCTATCTATATAAAGCCGTCTCTAAAGCTGCACAGATGCTTACAAATTTCACAATGCATCTCATAGCGGTATCTCGTTTATAAGTTATTCAACTTAGAAATGGGATCCGTACAATTTCCGAAGTAAAGTATGAGAGCACAGCAGTGCACAGCGTTAACAAAGTTTTATCTCTTACGGTTAGCAGACTGGAAAAGCTGGAACTAGGAACACTGGAAATAAATAAATTTCCGACTTCTACTAGCTGTTCCCCGCGGTTTCACACGATACTACATACAAAAAAAAACATAACGTGATATTATATAGCCCATTGTGAATACATTTTTTTTTTCAATACGAACCAGTAGTTCCTGAGATTACCGCGTTCACCATTTTATTTTTATTTATTTTATTAATATGAAGTAGCAAACGAGCAAGCAGCCCACCTGATGGTAAGTGGTTACTGCCGCC
>DWNE01010264.1:0-10436 GCA_018249875.1 Cecropterus toxeus
AAATACATATTTTAAGACTGAAAAAGAAAAATAAAGACTATTTGATCACTTTAATTAACAAAAATGCTTGTTTTTGTTCACAAAAAGGTTCCCCTGTATGGTTACAACAGTCCCCTGTCTTGATTTTGCATAAAATCGTCAATAACTCAAAAACTATGCGGAAGTTGTGTGGGCTTTTTTTGAGATATATATTGAGTTTACTATTGCCCCTCATTATATTAACAAACATTCTCTACATTAAGTAAAATTTGCTTAGGACACTCTTGTATGGACGAATTTCCAAATAGCAGAGAAACACCCATATACCTTTAAATTTTTTGACTTCAGATAGAACCTCTGTTCTACATGTAGTATTAAGGAGGTACTTCATTTTAATTTGTTGGTTACCAAGGTACTAAAATATTTTATTGTTTTGGTATATTCTCCACAAACATTTTGTACTATGTTCTTGAGAATAATATTATTTATTTATGTTATGATTATGATATGTCGAGAAGTCTGCATGTAATCCCCATTAGTTTAAAATAAGGTTTTTAATTTGCAGTACAAATGGTTACTTCATGCATTTTTGCACTTAGAAATACAGATTAAAAATCCGCATATAAAAATTTGTTACAAAAATATAAAAACTTACCATCATGCCAAGGGTTCGCTGGTTCAAAATATTGTGTGACGAGAGCTTCCTCGTTAGGGAATGACACCTTCCTCAACTTCTTCGGATTTTCAACTTTTTCACTATCATTTTCACTATGAGAACCTATCTGCTGTCCAACTAAGCCACTGGCCGGGCATGCCGCAATTTTACCATCGGCAGACATATCTAAGGATTCCACTGTCACATACCAAGTCTCCAGTCTCCTTATCGGAAAACATTAGCAAATACAATCTTTTCCACATAAAAATACACAACCTAAACACTTAATGACACAAAACGCGCGCCGACACCGCACCAAAACGATCATTAACACGACACACGCGATTTAAGAACAGCCATCGTTGCGTTTTTTAATGGTTCACTCGGTTTTTCAGCTTTTTATTATTCGATTCGAATCAAAACATTCCGTCCAAACCTTTCATACTTCGTTTACCGCCATATTGGATTGAAGAAGACAAAAGGGCAGTTTTCGATTTGGGACAATAGGGGGCGCTATTGACTGCGAATGTTGCCAGTTTATGAAAATATATTCATAATTACGTAATATTTTTTATCTTTATTTTGAAACATTAAATTTGTTATATATCAAAGTAGTATGAAATAAAAAGGTAAGTTTTATTATATAACTAATGACCTATAAAATATTTTCGTAATATATTAATAGATGGCGTTGTCGCCATTGAAGTCAAGCAATAGTTTAACTATTCTCCGCTAGATGGCAATATACCATAATGTCCTGCGATTCTTTTCTACTAGATGGCGCTATTTCTTATAAAACGTAAAACCCGCATTTAACTTTTGTTTCACAATTAAGTGCTTTTTTACAAGAATGTTCCTATGTCCTTTTAGCTTCTACTTAAAGGGCTTTGGTTTCTAAAATTTCCCTCTTCAGTTATATCTTAATGATTTTTATTGTATGGATGACAACATAAACAATGATCGGTTTGAACAAATTTATTTTTACTCTATCGCTCGCTTTTACTCTGGTAAAATCAGCTATTTTAACATTTTCTGATTTCGTAATCATTAATTGGTTTGTGTAATATCCTCAGCCAGCAAATCAGGGGAACTAAATATAAGTTTTGACCCCACTCCCCTTGGTGACCACCCTTAGTATATAAGCACCCCCCCTCCCCCCTGCTGTCTACTTTACACATTAGTAATTCATAAATATGGTAGTCATTATCGTATCATCATAATCATATTATCTCAATTATTTAATTTAAACAGAAAGTTAGTTGCGCGCTTTATTTGAATATAGCTAGAAAGCGCGACATCATTTCATAACGTGAACGGCTGGATCGATTTCTATCATAATTTCTTTATTGCATTTGTTACTGTCAGTAGAAACTTCTTATAACAGAAAGAATATTAAAATTAGGCGATAAAATAAAAAAAAAAAAACAACAAAACTTAACCTTATGGCGTTTACATTATCATAAATTCGAATTCAAAATTTATAGTTAAGACATGACAAAATATGTCAGTATAAAATAAAAAGCGATTTGGGTAACTAGAATTATTTAATAAAACTCAACATCACATAATAAAGTCATTTCATGCTTTCTTAAACTAAATTTGTATTATCTACATACACAAAAGTATAACTTTAATGTTTAACATAGTTCTTATACTAAATTGGACATAACTGTAACTTTTATATAACTATATATTCAGTATTCGATTCTTTACATATGGCATTATAATGAAGTTGAAAAACATAAGTATATAATGACCCGAGGTTTCACCTGAATTATACAGGTGTAAATGACAGCGTACCGAATATTAAAAATATGGATTCCTGACACGATTCTGGTGCTTATGGCGTTGAAATTTTTCATCGCTTTTTTCTTGGTATTTTTCAATTTTTTTATGCATTTTTTTACAGATTTTGGTAGTATTTCAATACTACTGCACAATGCAACATGAATATTAAAAAAACACTCATATTATTGATTTTCACGAAAACCAGCAATAGGTTAAAATAATGTAATGAATTCGCTATCAGCTGTTCGACGTTCGGTCAATGACCTCGCGCGTTGTTCACAATACATTGCGCGCTCAAAAATGACCAACTCGGGAACCAATAATTTCCGAGGAAAATTGATGAGTTATTTTTTGTTTATTTAGTGTCACAAATCTACCATTTAAGTTTTCGGTTCGCTGTCATTTGCACCCCGTATATGCAGTCGAAAACATTACCCTCAATCTGACGAAGAAAAGGTAAAAAAAAAGATCAGGCAAAGACAAATTGAAATATATAGGCGGTTTTTATATGAATTTGGCATGTTAGTGCACGTAGGTATAATAAGAATGTAATTAATAAATCAATGTAATTAGAAATAGAAATGTTGATTTTGTATTGTAATATTAGTTGAAGACAGCACCCATTTTAATGTAAAAAACTAATTTAACCTCCTAACATATACGAGAAATTACACAATATTATAGTGACATGTTACTAATTAAATTTCATTCGTAATTAACAGCCTGCTAAGTAATAAAATTAATATAAAAAACGGCCAAGTGCGAGTCCGACTCGCGCATGAAGGGTTTCGTATATAAATCTACAAAAAAAGCGGAAAAAAATAGCCATGTTACAAGGAAACCGATTTTGTAAATTTATTGTATTATATACAATTATTTATTTTTAAAGTGAATATATAACTAAATATTTTATTCATATTTCGAGCGTTTATCTGTTGTTGTTATTAATATATAACACACGTTGCTGTATTGCCAGTTATCATTTCTAGAGAACTTGGCAACACACTACCGCGTGTTTTGATCGAGCACACAAAAACATGCTTGTTGCATGGGAGCCCCTTTATGTAAATATTTATTTTAATCTGTGTTTTTGTACTTGTTATAGCAGCAACATAAATAGATCATCTGTGAAAATTTCATGGGCTTAGCCATCACGATTCATGAGATTCATCTTGGTGACAGACAGACGGACAGACCGTCAGCGGAGCCTTAGGGTTCTGTATTTACTTTTTGGGTACAAAACCCTAAAAACGGTAGACCATACTGCTTAAAACGATATTCTAGTTCATAATGACATATTTAATTAAACTAATTAAATTTTATATGGGTTTTCGTCGAAATAGCCAAGTAAAAGCATTATGTAATATTTACTATATATTTTTAGAATAGTCCATTTATTAACTTTCATTTGATACCCATATTGTCGCGATAGTAAAAAAGTCGTCCCATCCCCCCTCTTTTTCCCCTATTTGTCCCCTTTTTTATAAAGTATATAGCCTATGTCATTCTGTAAAATGAGAAGATTCTAATGGATGTCAAAATTTGGGTCAAAAAAATCAACCGGTTTGGGCTGTGGCGCGTGCCAAAGAAATAGACATACATACATGCACTCGAATAACGTTACCCTGCTTCTGACGCAGTCGGGTAAAAATTTAAACTCAGAAATAGAAGTGGCGGTGGTACCTCCCCGGTGGAACTACACTGGTTTCGACCACTTTATAAAACAAACCTTTTTTGGAATATTGATGCTCGAATTGGACTGCATGCTCGATTGCAACATCAATCTAAGAATTAAAAAAAAAACTAATTTTCCAAATGTCAGCCATTTTGAATTCTATACATACCAATTTCATATTCCACTATAATGATCACTTTTAAAGTCTACCAATTCGCACTTGGTCAGCGCGGTGGACTATGGCCTAAAACTCACTCACTCTCAGAGAAGACTCGTGCCCAGCCGTGGGACAATAATGGGTTGACGAGATCACTTTTACTTTATACATTGTAAAGCGCGTATTGTCGTCATCTTGTCACGTATTTGCAAACAATGTTAGACATCAATCCATTATGAAGTCATACATATTTTAATTATTTAATTAATTAAAATAATTAAAATATTGCCACCGCCAAGTCGAACAAAAGCCGTTCTTCTGCCAAAATGTTACAAGATTTCAGAAACCAAGTTCCAAACCAATTTATCCATGACCGTAAAAGAGAAAAAGCGGAACTATCTCTTAAAGTAGAGAGTTGAAATTTTCAGTTCCATTTTTGTTACTGCTATAACAACAAATACTAAAAACAAATTAAAACAAATATTCGAAATGGGCTCGCATTAACGTAAACGTGTTCGATCAAAACACGCGGCAGTGTGTTGCCAAATTCTCTAAAAATGTAATGACAACATGTTTTATCAAATATATAAGGAGGGTCGTACAATAAAAGTAGTTTTTTTTTGTCCGTTTTTACAGATAATCGTACAAACCCCTTCGTGAGCTAATCCGAACGGGTTTTATTCAACCCTTTCAATGGGCATACATGGGTGTCTAATAAAACAGTTATCTGAAAAGAATGCGTAACATAAAAGACGTTACGTAAAGATTGATATTGAAAACTTTCCTTTTAAATATAAATTCATACATTTCAATTCAGCATCAACACTTTAAAACTAATGAAAGAGCTTAAAAAAGTTGTAATATCTGATCAAAGCAGGTGCAAGGATGGCGCCGTTCAACAAAGAGGGGCAGAGACAAAGCGAGATCGACGAGTTGGAGGTGACGGAGACCGAGGGTCAAATGGAGAAGTTGATCGCGCCGCAAGCAGCGCCGAGGAAGTACCAGATCATTTACACGAATATAATGACATTTTCGTACGCACACATGTCGGCGTTGTACGGGCTGTACCTATGTTTTACTGGTGCTATGTGGTCAACGATATTATTTAGTAAGCATCATCTTTTCATACGAATAATTTTATCTTATGTTTGTTAACTATTGTCGTCTGTTCCGTTCTTCCTATTCGTCTATGGGTAATATTTTTATGATTGCTATTGATAAAGAAACCTACTCTGGCACTACTTAAAATCATCAAAAGCAAACATTTGTAATTATAATTAAAATGCGTTTAAACTCATCTTTTTATATCTATTTTTACTATTTTTTACTTTCTTTTCTGATCATTCCGCACCTATATCAATTGGACATCATTACGGACAAAACGTCCTTACTGTCACTAGACCGTACCAATCAATAGATTAGGTTGTAGACTATACCGTCGACCACTTTTCACACGCTTTTAACAATGACATTGAAACTTTAGGTTAATTCATAAATAATTTTCTTGAGGTGGTAAGAAGGGCATTAAAAGAAGATTTTTCAAATTCAAAGATATTTAAGACTCGAACACAAGATTAGACACAAGTATTAGAAGCCTACATTTCGTTCAACGACTTAGTACTTGTGGTTTCTCCCGTGAATACTTATTAACGTGGTAAGCGTGACAGAAGGGGACGAAGCTACAAGAATGTGGTAGTAAATGATATATCTCATCTTTCAGATTGGGTAATATTCGTGCTAGCAGAGATAGGTATAACAGCGGGCGCTCACCGCCTCTGGACGCACAGAGCTTACAAAGCGAAGATGCCGCTGCAAATTATCCTTATGGTGATGAACTCGCTTGCCTTCCAGAATTCTGCTATCACCTGGATCAGGGATCACCGACTACATCACAGGTTTATTTATATTTATTTTACAAAATCCACAGCTTACAATGCTTCTATGTGTACAATTTAAATACTTTATCATATGGCCAAATTATGGATATTGTGTGTGTGTGTGTGTGCGTTTTATACATAAACATATAAATGTTATATCGCTATACATTTAAGTAATAAATATTAAATAAACAACAGAACCCAGAAACCTTTCCATAGCTGATAGCTATCTCTATTTTTTTCGTATGAGATTGAAGTAGCAAACGAGCACGCAGTCCATCTGACGGTAAGTGATTACTGCCTTAGACATCTGTAAGCTACACAATACAGGACAGGAATTATTTTTCAAGTTAATCACCCATGGGTTGTTACTCGTCTTCGTCTCAAATCTAAATGGGCTGGTGATCATATTCTTCCACTAATAGGCAAGTATTGCTCCAGGCTAGAAATAGACATGGCGGTGTCTTTGCTCCTACTCGAACCATACTCTTGAACTTAGCGAATTTGCTAAGAATAGTTAGTCATTTATGCTATTCTGAGAGAAGTCTCAGAGTAAGAAAATTAAGATCATTTAGGCTTGAGGGGCACGAAACGTAAAGGGGGTGTAGGCACTGGAAAATAATGGAGAATAACTTTACATATGAAGTGAACAAGTTAACACGATATTCGTAGTAATTTCACTAAAGAATTGGTAATTTAGTCAAAAATATGCAAAATCATGTATTACATTAAATGTACAAATTTTCTTTTGTACGCGTCCGTATAACTTATGCAAACTTTTTATACTAACAATGATATTAAGGTGTAAAAGTATTAGTTTAGTTGAATATTTTTACGTCTTAATCAATGTTCTTTAGATGTAAAAATATTCAAGTAAAAAGTATTTAAAAATGAAACGACGAGCGTATTATCTATCCATAGTGAATTGCGTATAGGTGTTTTTTTTAGAAATTTCTTTTTACAATAATGGAGATCCCAGTTTTAAGTCGTAACTACAGAAATTTCTTGTCCCAATTGACAGATACAGCGATACGGACGCAGACCCACACAACGCGACCCGTGGATTCTTCTACTCACACGTCGGATGGCTACTCGTGAAGAAACACCCCGAAGTGCTCAGACGCGGCAAGTTCATCGACATGGCTGATATTTACGCGAACCCCGTGCTCAGGTTCCAAAAGAAGTAAGTCGTATGGTCCCATGGTTGCATTTAAAGGTACCACTGCCACACCTATTTCTATCTGACCGGTGTCAAGCGCTCTTGTGTTTTGGTCTGAAGAATATGACACAGGGAGATAGGGTAAAAATTTTAGCTGTTTCAAGATGATCAGCATTTCCCTAGTTAAAGTCTATAGTATAAATAATTCTTAATTTAAGTTTATTCGTATTTCCAAATCAACTGTTTGAAACAACATGTTTTCAGATACGCAATACCCTTCATCGGCACCGTCTGTTTCTTGCTGCCGACCGTTATCCCCATGTACTACTGGGGGGAGAGTCTTAACAACGCGTGGCATCTCGCCTTACTCCGCTACGTCTTGAACCTCAACGTCACATTCATGGTGAACAGCGTTGCTCACATCTTCGGATCGAGGCCCTACGACAAGAACATCAGCCCCGTCCACACTCTCTTCGTGTCCTTCGCGACCTTTGGCGAGGGGTTCCACAACTACCACCACGTGTACCCGTGGGACTACAGGACCGCTGAACTTGGCAACAATTTGTTGAACATGACCACTTTGTTCATCGACTTCTTCGCGTGGATCGGATGGGCGTACGACTTGAAGTCCGTACCGGAGAATGTCGCGAAGGCTCGCGCATTGCGCACCGGCGATGGCACCGATATGTGGGGTTTTGCCAACAAATCAACGATGACTAACAAATGCTCATAGATCTTCTACTCTCTTCTGGCGTAAATTTAGTAACGTTAGATACGGTTAGGTTTAGGTTATGGCCTCAGTGCTTTTAGATAAAGCGCTGTATTATTATTAATATTGTAAAAGCCAAATTTACTGAGATCGGATGGGCGGATATGTTACTTTCTCGCATAACTTACTAATTGGATATGGATTGAATTTGGCACATTTATGGATATCATCCTGGATTAACACATGTGATACATTTAGAATGATAAACATGACCAAAGCAGAGCTGAGGAAAGAATTAGTTCCTAGTTAATCCTAGTGTACAAATTTAATGGTGATGAGTGGTTAGCGTTACGGGCAACTGGAAACCTGACCATACTAATATTAGCAAATGGGTATTCTAACTAACTAATTCTACATAGTCGACGTCAACCCATTATTGTTCCACCGCTGGGCTGACTTCTCTCAGACTTCACACACCTTTAAGAACTTTTTTTAAGAACTCTTACGGGTATTCTAACTAATTCTATATAGTCGACGTCAACCTATTATTGTTCCACCGCTGGGCTGACTTCACACATCTTTGAGAACTTTTTTAAGAACTCTTATGCGTGTATATTGCTTACGAATTTTTCGTTCAACTTAACGTGTGGATAATTTATTTCTAACATGCACATAATTTTCATTAATCAGTGGTTCATCTTCTATATTCGGAACTGCGTATCATATACAGTAGAATAAATATGTAATACGCATACTATATTTCCGTCGCCGTAATCTAAGAAACAAATCAAATAAAGACAAAAGTTGTTAATGTCAACTTGAGATGACAACGAATTTCTACTGTTACTAGTTTGGGATTCAGTATTTCCAATCAGAAGTTGTTACATATGTAAACAAAACACAAAAGGTTCCCAAATGCAAAAAAGGCCAAAAAATAATGTTTTAGTCTATTTTTTACATAAAGTACTATTTTTATTAAGTATGCTATATTTTATATATAAGCTTTACTAAATTTGCTTGCATGGCCACTCCAGACGTCGAATTGTTCTCCTTCTTTCCAGTCACAGCTGACGACATCTCAAGAATTATATCATCCATACATTCGAAAGCTGTTGGTTATGATGATGTAAGTAGGTCAATGATTATGCCACTTATACCACGTCCGTTGCCTCTCATTACTCACATTACGAAGGCTTCTATGATCATCTTTCATCGGAGGTTTTTACATCGATCTGGCGGAAAGCCTTCATCATCCAACTTCCTAAAGTCCCTAACCCTTGCGCTCTTTATCATTTCAGACTTATTTCCATTCTCCCCTTTCTTTCAAAAACTCTAGAAGCCACTGTCCATAAACAAGTATTCTCTTTCATCTTTAATAACAACCTTCTCAGTTCCTTTCAGTCCGGTTTTCGACCTGATCACAGCACTACAACTGCTCTACTCAAAGTTCTGGAAGATGTTCGTGATGGCATGGAATGTAAAATGGTCACCATTCTCATACTTATTGATCCTGCGAATGCTTTCAATATGGAGTACCATGATATCCTTCTTGCCGCTCCCCAACATCTAAGGTTCTCGTCAAAGGTTCTGGAATGGTTATCTTCTTATCTTCGGGAGCGTCCACAAGCTACCCGCGTAGATCGCTTACATTCTGAGTGATCTCATGATACTTCTGGGGTGCTCAAGGTGGTATCCTATCTCCTTTGCTTTTCTCGATTTTTTTTAATTTTCTGACTTTGTCCCTTGACTGCTCGTTCCACCTGTATGCTGACGATCTGCAAATATATATGAAAGCTAATGTTTGTAATATTAATGATGCAGTACGCGTAATAAACAGGAATCTTAACGATATATATATAAGTCACTGGTGTAGCAATGATTTGGCGTTATGGTTAATCCTGCTAGATGCCAAGCAATTATATTAGGCAGTCGCACCTATCGTGTTTGAAGATTCTGTTATCCCATTCTCTTCTAGCGTCAAAGATCTTGGCCTGCACATTGACTCATCGCTGATCTGGTCAGTACACGTCAGCGAGGTAAGCAAGTCGGTATTTGCTGCGCTGCGAAACCTTAATCGACTCCAAAACTTTCTCCCTGAATAGGTGAAAGTTACCCTTGTCTAGACTCTCGTAATCCCGATCATCGATTATGGTGATGTGTATGTGATGGCTTCCTATTCGTGATCGCAGACAGGTTAGATCTCTCAATACTGTTCACTCTATACTTTTCGATCCTATTTCTCCGAGATATTTGAAGCAAAAGTTTCAATATCTTTGCGATTCCCATGATCGTCAGCTGCGATCCGTAAATTCTCTCACTTTGTCTCTTCCTTTACACCGTTCTAACTTTCTATCTCACTCTTTTGCCATCCAGACTGCCCGCCTTTGGAACATGCTACCTTCGCAATTTAAGAAGGTAATGAGCAAGCAGGCATTTA
>DWNE01010265.1:0-10436 GCA_018249875.1 Cecropterus toxeus
ATGGCCTATTAAAAATACTAAATATAAAACATTTTTTCTTGAAATGTCTTCAAACAGTCTATGACTTAAATTGTGAATGTTATAATGATAATACATACTTTAGCATTAATCAAATTGTTTTGTGTCAAATAGTTACTGGGACTAGTGATTCTAAGGCTTATATAGATCATTTTTAAGGGTAGTCTCATTCTACAATACGTGAATAGATGCAACGATTGTCTTACCATAATCTTTCTCTGATTTGATGCTAGGGGTGTCTGTAGAGGCATGTGAGCTGCCACTTTCCTTCCGTGTTTTAGTGGCTAGAGCACTAATGCTGTCCTTTCTTCCAGCTATAAATATATAAGTTATTAAAATATTAGTTCAGGAGAATGAATCCACCCATTTTCATATTAATTTGATTCTATTTATAATCATTCAATATTTATTTGAAGTCAAATGACCATTGCAGGCTACAGACATCAATCTGTAACCATTTGGTTACTTTCTTTAATACTAAAAGTTTTGTATTTCATGGTTTTATTTCATTTCATAAACAAAAAAAAAAATTAAACTAAAATAAATAAAAAAGACATGTAAATAATTCTAGTAATTTATATCATATTTAAAAGCTTTTAATAAAAACCCATATTCACTTAATTAATATTATCTAAAAGATATATATTTTTATACCTTTTGGAGTTCCATCTTTGGACGCAGTGCCCCTCGAATTACTCCTGGGTGTTGAAGGCTTTGGTGAAGGACTCCTACCATCTACAAGCAGAATTAATTTATAAATGAATCCGATTAGAAGCATTAAACTAAAATAACTTCTGATTTGCCAGCTGCAGAATATAGGCTAGTGACATGTAGTACCTCTGAGGTTTTTATGTTTGTAATTAAATTTAGTTAGAAGGGATTTGATTTATGACCATTTATAATACGAGACTATAGTCAGTACAAATTTTAATACAAAATTGTTTTTTTTTTGTTTAAATGGAATTATGCTTTTGTACACAATGTTTCAGTCTTATAAAATATTGATTATGTTTGTCTGTTTCATATAAAAGATAATAATAATAATATCTTTATTCATAAGACACGTAGTAAGAAATAAGAAGGTATAAGTTGTGGTATAAAAGTATGGTTTGACCAGAGAAGTATCTCTTCTTTCTTCTTCTGTCCGTAAACGTTGACGACCTGCGTGCCAGAGCGGTTACCATACTGGTCTGACGCACAGCATGTCCCGGGTTCAATTCCCAGACAGAAATATGAATGGTGAGTTCACGTTTCTGTTCTGGGTCTGGTTGTTTGTGTATTCTTCTGTGTCCATGGCACCCAGACACATGAGAAAATCCTAGTGTGGGGCTGAGTGTAGAAAGCGTGTAAAACATGCAACATGATAATAATTATAGTGGAGAAACACTGATCATTTAAGAGGTTACTATAATGATGTCGTAAATAAAGTCTCTAATGATAAAGAAGCTGTGAATGTAGTACATAAAGACATTCTGTAGTATATTAAGTAATGTATAGCATCGTGCTGGTGTAATGCTGATCACCGTTGCACTCGTGCAAAGCTAGGGGGCGCACTGCTTATAAAATGGTAGTCTTTGCGTCTAAAATCTAACCTTCGCTATCTTCAGCCAGTATAGATTCCTTCAGCTTCTGTTTAATCAGCGGCCCAAACTCACTTTCTGGTAAGGTGAACGGCATCTCATGATTTGGAAATGGAATAGGCTCAGTATCGTCCAACAGCGGCATATCATAAAGCGAGTCGAGGTGCCTCCATATATCATGGGTAGAGATCTCCTTAGTTATCGAGTTGGACAACTTATCCCATATGCACACCATATGGAAATGCTTGTTTATTCCCACTGGCTTGTGATTCGCCATAGCGTAAAACAGTTGGATCTCCATGTCAACATCCCATTCAATTATATCGCCCGGTTTTGAATCGGACTCCTCTTCGCTTGAAACCATTTTAGGAAAATACAACAGTACACTTAATTATAAATTGATTGAAGTAACTTCGTTCTTGTGTTTCATTGACCTTGGCAGATAAAACGATTTGTATCCCATTTGTGTCGACTGATCAAAAAAAAAAGCGAACAGCAACAAACAAATAAATAACCAAATAAGGCCGGGAAAATTAATTAGATCAAACTTGTCACAATGACAGTGACACTAAAAGACAGCGTTGGATTGTTTGGTAGCTGTTGGGTACAGATAATAAATTAGGTTATGATGTATTTTTTTGTAGTGACTAATAATTTTCTATAAACTGAAGCAATGATGATAAAAACTACAAAGGTAGAAATATTCCATAAATTAATTGCTACAATTTTGCCGATTAAGTAATGTCCAAAAGCTATAAATATTAAATCTTATTTAAGCAGCGTGAATCTTACATAACGCACATAGTTTGAAGATAAATATTATAGGTTAAAACACTTATTTAATTTTAATATTTAATTCTGGCCGACATATTTGTGTTCCAATATAGGCTCGAAAATTCGAATTGTATTTCAAATAAACTAACCGTCAGTTTGTCAGATTGTTCTGTCAAGTTGTGTGCTGTCAACACTGTTTTATTATTTTTACGTAAAATATATTTTTCTCTTGAATTTATTTTTACGTGTATTGCCGTTGACATTATAATTTACGCATAATGGGTGTGGATATTGAGACATTATCTCCAGGAAACGGTATGTAGAACAGTGTAAAGATTTTGTTGTTAACTAGCTCAAATTACAACCCCTATTTTGTTATCAGGCACCACGTACCCTAAAGCTGGACAAACTGTTGTGGTGCACTACACTGGTACGCTACAAAACGGTAAGAAGTTCGACTCCTCGAGAGATCGTGGACAGCCGTTCAAATTCACCCTCGGGAAAGGCGATGTGATTAAAGGATGGGACCATGGGCTAGCTAAGGTAATTTATTGAACTTAAATTGATAATTTTCAACAGAGGGTGGTAGTGAGTAGTAGTAATACAATACATTTTGCGACCTTTAATTTATATTCAGGTCAATATTCTTATTCCTGTGATTCTGTATTTATCTGAAGTAAAAATAAAAAATTAACTAAAAAATTGACTTTAAAAAATAAAAAAATAATTTTTTACAGTGTATATTATTATATAAACATCGGCCAAGTCACTTAAACTTTGTAATATCTTTTATCTGTATTATACATAAATGCATTTTATGTATTTGAAATATGATTGATTTATAATTTTTGGTCTTACCATAATATCTTTCAAAATGCCTACCCTCTTAAATTCTGAGTGTAGTAAATGACGACCTGCGTGGTGGAGTGGCAATCACCATACCGTTCTGAAACTCAGCGGGTTTCAGATTCGCTCCGTGAAGACATCTGAATGATAAACTTAGATTTCTGTTCTGGATCTTGGTGTATTTTCTTTTTCTTGATCTTGGTCCACAGCACCAGGGAGGTACCACCACTGCACCTATTTCTAGCATTTAGCAGTTTTCGCATTTTGGTGCAAGGGTGAGGTTGCCAACTCATTTATGAGGTGACCATTTCAGTTCTCGGGAGTAGCAATAGTGATCGACTTCAAATAGAACCCTCATTCTATATGAAGTTTCTTACAGATGTCCATGAGCGGCAGTGACTACTTACCATCATGTGTACTTCAGGCTCGTTGGCTACTTTATGTGATGAGGAGAAAAAACCCACGGCACATGAGAAAATCCTGATATGGGCCTATGAGTGTAGAAAATGTTATTTATTTTGCAAGCTTTTATTCTATACTTGTTATTTATTTAATACTAGCAGACCCGTGTCCACTTCATTCGACATTAAAAAATTTGTGCATCGATGGACTTTCAAACATACTTTCTACCCCTATTACATATTCTTAGGGTCTGATTTTCTAAAAATGTTAAAACAACTATTTCATTATTTCTACCTATGAAGCCAAATACTAAGTTTCATAGAGCTTGCTGCAAAATTGGCGAACTTTCATACAAACTTTTAACCCCTATTTAAACCCCTTTGGGGTTGAATTTTTAAAAATCCTTTCTTATCACATGGAAAGGAACCCTTATACCAAATTAGGGGTTGAATTTTTACTAATCCTTTCTTATCCCTCACTTACACATGGAAAGGAACCCTTATACCAAATTTTAGGGTTCTAGGTACAGTAGTTTCGGCTGCGCTTTGATATGTAAGTCAGTGAGTCTGAATAGCCTTTTATATATATATATGTAGATGATGCTTTTTATATATTTTGCAGGTGGTAGAAACAGAGTAGTTCAACGGGGAAGTACCTATTTCTATTTCTAGCGTGAAGCGTTTTTTTGCATTTCGATGGAAGGGTGTCGTTGCCGGCACACTTTTATATGAGGCGACCATCATAGTCCTCAGGAGTAGTAACGCATCTGTGATTGACTTCAGATAGAACCCATATTCTATTTGAAGTTGCTTACTGGTGTCCATGGGCGGCATTGACCACTTACCATCAGGTGGACTGCATGCTCGTTTGCTACTTATCAGATAAAAATTACTTACAATCAGATAATAAAAAAAAGAGTTATTTTATTCCTTTACAGATGTCTGTAGGAGAGAGAGCCAGACTGACCTGTTCTCCCGACTTTGCTTATGGTTCACGCGGGCATCCAGGAGTTATTCCACCAAATGCCACTCTTATTTTCGACGTGGAGTTATTGAAAGTTGAATAACCACAGTGCCAGTTAACAATGTGTATTTATTGATTTAGCATAGTATATTAATAGTTAACATTGTTTTTATGTATCACATTATATCAGTCAGTATTGATTCGGTTTGTGACTTAATTAAGGATTTTTAATTGTGTGGGCTGACTTGGTTTGAAAACCTTCATGGGGTATATTTCAGATTAGCAAATGCAAAGTATTTAACTAAGATGTTCAATATAATCAATAATAATAATAAAAAAGGATTTGTTTATATGAGGCCTTAGCTTTATTAAGAGGAAGTAAAGGGGGAAAAAGAAGACTTTCCTTCATTTTGGTGGGGGGCTATTTGCTATATAAATCATACACTCCATACAAGAACATACAAAGAAAATACATTGTTTCGGTGTTCTTTTCTGTTTCTGTATGAACCTGTGGCAACCTACTGTTACTCATCAAGAGATGGCGCTAACGTATTTAAAATCACGCTGTCGGAGTTTTGTCGATATCCTTAATATATATAAGATCCAAACAGAGACTTTCGGTGCATGGGCTTGGTTGCTCTATAAGCATGATCAACTCGTCCCTTTACCAAAAACCTACTGGAATATTTGAACTAACCAAATACTATTGTTTCAGTTCACACAATTGAAAATTTATTGTATCTATGTTTATAGTCTATGAATGTTATTGTTTGTGTTTTACTATATTGATAGAGGATATTAATATGCATTATTGTTGCATTTGTTTCAATATTATGTACTATTTCTGTTTAATTTTAATGTCTCAACTTTTATACTTAATGGAGCGGGATGAATTTGATAAGTACTCATTGCCTTAAAGTAAATGTAAGGCTTAATTTATAATAATCACTCATTTTTATTACACTAAAATAAATTTATACTGTAGTCAATTGGTGTTGAGATTTATATTACGAAATAAATTGTTGGGTCATCTGTAAAGGTTTACATACCTTCAGTACCAACCAGTGCTTCCGGATGCACTGTAATTACAGTAAATTTACATTTTTTTTACTGTAAACTGTAATGCTGAATGTAATGCTAATAGGAATCTCCTACTTAAATGGATATCATACTTAAAATGACTACTAAGAAAATAAAAATAGAATTTTATTAATTTATTTTAAAGTAATCATAATTTATTTTGAATTTTGATACAGGAATATTCTGGTATTTTTTTTTGTTTGGTTATCAAATTACACAGTTGTCAAAGTATTTTTTTTAAATTTTTTTTTCGTCGACGTAAATTTCTCTTTCTTCATCCTGAAAGTCAGTAATTGGGCCCCTGATGACAATTTTTATATAACTCATAAATACGAAAAATGTTTACTGAATTTTCTGCCGTTAAAGAAAAAGTCATTTACTGTAATTTTGTACGAAATACTGTATTTTTGTTTAGAAAACACTGTAATTTTATAACGATCTGGAAGCACTGGTACCAATTCGAATTCGGAGTGATTAATGTAGCTACAGTTGGCTGCAAAGATGATTTTATTACTTAAAAATATTGCATGGGGAACATCAGAAGCACTGCAGGCAAATTCGCTACTTTATAAATTGTTTTTACTTTAATGTAATATGCATTTTATATCAGAAATATGTAATTGCAAGCTCAAATCAGTAATATTGTAATTGCAAGCTTACATATAACTAATACTAGGTTCAAGCTAGGATTATATTTTAAAATTACATAATTGCAACAGAACTCTGGTTGGTGAAGTGAATTAAAAGTAAATTTATTATTAAGGATTTTTTTAAATTTCAAGTATATTTCAGCAAATTTCACTACCATTTCCAGAGCCTCATGGCCTTATTGGATCGGACAAATACTCGTTTTTTACGCTTACCATGCCCTTGGGTTACCCCTGTTTTAAATATTAGTGATATCCATTAATTACTAAGAAAACCACTATAAATTTTGATCAATCACTTGATGAAAGATTAAAATATCTAATCCTAGATTGAAACATTAGCTTTCATTACTAGTGCGATGTTAATCCAGCGTAACAAGCATTTATTTATGTACTAGATAGCACAAATTAATAAATATATTGAAAGAACTGATTTACCACTTATTATTAGAAGGTGGCAGGACCAATGAAGTTCCACCGCGGAAGTTCCACCGCCACACATAAATCTAGCGTGAAGCATTTCTTGTGGTTTGGTGGAAAGTGGTGGTTGCTGGCTCACTTATATATGAGGCGACCACCTTAGTCCTCAGGAGTAGCAACGCATCAGTGATCGACTTAGATAGAACCCCTGTTCTATATGAAGTTGCTTACAGATGTCCATGGGCGGCAGTAACCACCTAGCACCAAGTGGACTGCATGCTCGTTTGCCATTGTTATAAAAAATAACATTATTAAATTAAGCTCTAGCTTTTTCACATTTGTAAGATTAGATTTTTAATTGTGGAATAATTTAACCCAAGTTCCTAATTTGGAAATTCATAGTTACTGCATTTTTCAATTGGACTTCTCATAATTTATTTAGATGTTGTAGCAATAAAAGTTTTTAATAAAATTAGCTTTATTAATAACAACCATAAATAACAATACTTATTTTATAAAATTTATGTATTTATTTATAAAACAAAACCTTGCTATTAAATAACTATAGACAATTTTGAATTATACTTTTCTACCATAAACACCTTGGACAAACTTACAGAAAATAAAGCCTTAGCAGGCCATTACTTAGGTGCATAAAAATTATTATCTACAATTTCTATCGACAAGCACCATTTTTTTCCAAAATGACTATCTATTGTCATAATTAATATATACCAATTGAAACATAATTAGCCCCCTTATAAGTTTCTAGCCTTATCTAGCTTTCTACCCAAATGTTTTATCAATGTAATTACATTTTTTTTAATAACCTATGCTGTCCCACTGCTGAGCAAAGATCTTCCCCAATTGTGTCCACTGCTAATACATATTATTTTATAATTAGCTGACTGCTAGCTACCAGGTAAGTAGTTCATTAAAGGGATAACAGTGTTTTTAGTGAATGGTGTCCGGCATAATGCACATGTCTCCAGTGCTCCATAGCAGCATTGCATGCAGAAGAAATGGCCACATTGTAGAACACATGGCTGGACAATCTCTTCTAAGCAAGCCACACATGACTTGCTACTATCTACCTCATTGGGTAATTGCGACATTTGTTCCATGTGCTTTTTAGCTTGGTATACACTCTGGCCACAGGAAATAAATGCATGTAGCAATGTAACAATTCCTAGTAAGCGCAAGTGAGCGTAATACGCTGCTGCAGCCGGTCTGACGTGAACATAATCGATCCCAGCGACTGTCTTTCCTAATTGTATCGGTCCCCCATTTATATATGCAAGAGCACGGTGTATGCTTTCTATTTGGGGAACAATGTTGTTCATAGCTTTTAGTATAACGAGGAACGCGTTCTGTGCCTCGGGTTTTAGGGATGCATTCTGAACTACTTTCCGTTCGAAGTGACGAAGCAATGTCCTCGTAATATTTTCACCGAACGCCGAGATTAGAATGCTAGTCAACCGACTGCAGTAAGTCGGTAGTTTGTGATAGCTTTCGTCGACTTGAACGATGCCGGAGTACTCCTCGCCTAATGTCTGCAGATCCTTCAACGTTGTGAAGGATTTGTATAAGATTGAAGACGCGGGCGTTGCTTTTGAAGCGTGTTGTGAAGGCAAAAGCCTCGCAAGCGAACCTGCTAGTTGCTTCTCGTACAAATCATCTTTCTGCCACGCTCGGAGCACTTCAGCTGGTTGAGCAGTTGGAAGAGCCATTATAATTGCCTCTAACTCCTTATCTATTTTAGTGAAAAGTTGATGTTAAATCACTCGAGTTCTATTAATAGAATCATGTTGTAAACTTTATATGCAACACTATTAACTTAAGAGCTTAGTCTTAAGGCGAATATAGCGATTAATTTGAATTAACAAATTAATTACTTATATTTTGGAAATTGCTAGGTTAGATTTTACTGTTTCCAACGTAGTTTGATAACAAGTGTCAATGTCAAATCTAATCATAACAACGTCATAGACTAGCAATAAAGCATAGACAATACCATAAGTATTTTGGACTTACTAATAATATTATGTCGTAGTTGATTATTTTAACATATATTTAACCATAAACTAGAATAATGTAACGTCAATGTAACTGAATGACTTAGACATACGTCAAATCGAGCGGCACCATAGCAAGATTTGTATGGGTGTTGGTTTACAAAAATAATAAGAAAATATTGTCGGGAATGTGATATGTTACCCCGTGTGACTTAGATTTCAATTAAATTAAACGTTACACGAAAAATGGCGAACCATTACGAGGTTCCTAACTGGTAAGTTTCGTTTGATAACAGACTAACCCATGCCGCCATTTCATAATTATATAAAAAAATAAAAAGGCGATGTATGTTCGTTACAAACCGATAACAACAAAAATGTGATGGTCATCCCGCTATCTCGAGCTCAGTGAGAATAGTATGAATGATTATATTCTTCAGTGAATACATTTGTAAACATCGCTCTACCGCCGCTATTGCCTACAAAGATAGATTTGTTTATGAATAAAGTACTGGTAATTTGTCGTTTGAGATGATCACCTGATAAGCATATCTCGCACAATAAGCTAGGAGTTGTCATTGCTTTTTAAAATAAAGTGGTAAGTAATGAAAATGCAGTCCATCTGTTAGTAAGTGGTTACCGATCTCCGTGGTTGATACGCCAATGGACGTCCGCAATCAAACCCAGATAAGATTAACATGGCCCTGCAGTATTGGGACCAGAATAGGACTATGGTATCTCCAGCCTGAGGATGGCCACTTCGGTGGTTTTAGAGCGGTAAACATCCTACATAACTCGGCATCGCTCTCGCGGCGTCGGGTACCTTTTGAAGGTTTTCCTTCAAGAGCAAAAATAAAAAGATATGATTAATATTTTACTTGATTTTCTCTGGTGTCTTAGAAGTATATAATCTGAACTTCTCATTTAACATTACCACTTTTCATATTTCACCTATTTAACCAACTATGAACCAGCATAGCTTTTTGTTTTTTTTTACCAAAGGTTGTATTCTATTTATTTTGGACCCGCCCAGATCAGAAAAAAAATCCAGAAAAATACCCAACCTTTTTTCCCTGACCACTAAGCTATACTACACCTATACTTTCAGCAAATATGACTTTACTACATCAATAGTAAATTTCTTCCAGGGCTGGCAAACCACCGACAGGTCTCCATCTAGACGTGTTGAAAGGTGACAAGTTGATACAGAAACTAATGATTGATGAGAAGAAATGCTACTTGTTTGGACGGAACCCACAAATGAACGACTTCTGCATAGACCATGCGAGTTGTTCAAGGGTCCATGCAGCATTTGTGTATCATAAACATTTGAATAGAGCATTTTTGGTTGATTTGGGGAGTAGTGAGTATGAAAGATTTATTTTTGGGGCTATACTTATGGAAACTATATGTTAATGCTTATGACCTTTTACTTTTTACTATATGGAAGTAGCAAACAAGCATGCAATCTGTCTGATGGTAAGTGGCCACTGTCGTCATGGAATTTTGTAATCAACCCTAGTTAACATTACACTTCTAATTACTCTTGAAATAGAATGTTATATTTTATGTCACCCAACGATCAAAATAATCGGACTGATTTGATCCTTCTGTAACTCGACTGAAACAACTGCAATTTCATGCTGACCTTAAAGGTAAACATGAAATTGCATGTTTGCAAAGTATTTATT
>DWNE01010266.1:0-10436 GCA_018249875.1 Cecropterus toxeus
ATCCCTTAACCAAACCGGTGAAATATATATATATATATATATATATTTTTAATTAAAAATATCCTGGTCTGAAATTCGACAGGCAACCCATATGCAATTTATTTTGTGATATATTAAATTACATTAAAAAAACGTTTGGTCTATTAACCAGCTCGGTGAAGGTCGTTCTCTTTCGGAATCTTAGGCTATACATTGTTTTTCAAAAACTCATAGAGTAAAAAAATTGTCAAGTCCCGTAATACTTTGTTACCCCCGCCTAATTTAGTTCCGAACCGGATCATAAAATTTTGAATTCCATTAGTGAGACTGCACAACCAAGTAATATTGTTTTAACTTATGTCGATAGCAAAAGTACAATATTGTTTTCCACAACCATGGTGCTTGGGAAGGACAGTTATGGAAATTATCTACCTGTTAGGGTTTTGTTGGACTGCGCTAGTGCATCTTCATTTTGGAAGCGTGTTTTAAGGGTCTTGGATTGAGTAATAAAAATACTAATCAGCCCATAAATGGAATTGGGACTTTCTATCGCTGAATCCTATGGTTCATTGTCATGTGAAATAAAATCAAATAAAATCAGTTCAAATAAAATTGATTTTTGGGTTGAAACTTTTGTTTTGTCCTAGATTTGTAATGATCAACCCATACAGGTATGCTTTTTCTGGTTGGTCACTTTTATAAATCTTGTCGAAGGAGGATCAGATTTGTGAAAACTATTTTGTTGAAATTTTTTGTTATGATAATGATGGTAGGTTTGTGGTTCCACTATCCTTTGCAGATTCTTTGGTTAAGCCATCATTTTGTAATTCTCGTGAAATTGCTATGAAAAGATTTCTGTTGTTGGAGCGACAATTGAATTCAAATTCTGAATTTAAAACAGCTTATGTCGAATTTATGAATGACTATGAAGATTCAAATCATATGGATAAGGTTCTTCCTCCTTTTTCAAATGTTGGTAAATTTTATAATACCACATCAATGTGTGTTGTGACCGGATTTGGTTAGCACTCCACTTTGTATTGTATTTGATGCAATTTGTAAGGACTCTAATGGATTATCGTTTAATGATACTTTACTTGCAGATTGTAAACTACAAACGATTATTTTCGATTTTCTTATATGTTTCCATTGGCATGCTGTCGTTTTTAGTGTTGACGGGAACAAATGTACATTTTCCAGGTGGTAGAACCAATGTAGTTCGACACAGATTTAAGTTTACCGAGTATCATCGCATTCTGTGGCGCCCCTCTCCAGGCGGTCCTATACGAGACTACAGGCTCTGTACAGTTACTTATGGCGTATCGTCTGCACCATTTTAGGCTCTACGCACGATCGCTCAACTGGCCGAAGACTGTACCCAAGAATTCCCAGATGACTCTGCAATCCTTGTTAGAGACAGAGCAGGTTTTACAAATGCGTACAGAACTTACTAAAATTTTGTCATCTGGTGGTTTTCATTTAAGGAAATGGACATCTAATTCTAGGGAATTCTTCGTAGAACTTCTAGCTTGTGACTTATATTCCGAAGAATTTAAACACTTTGAAGAAATGTCAGATCTCTCCTAGAAGGTTCTGGGACTTTTAATGGCATCCGCAATCAGATACGTTTCGATTTTCCGAGTTATTCCGCAATCCTACAGTATTATATAAAAGTCTTGAACAATTTTGATCCTTTTTGTAATAATTGCATCACCTGGACAGTTCTCAATTATAAATGGTTCCTATCTACATTTGTAATATTCCAAGCCTCACACTTTATAGAGGTTTAACAAATGGAAGATAAAAGAGGTCTCACTTGTTATATCCTACACTACCTAGCTATATCTGTACCAATTATTATACTTCGACGTTGTAGTGAATATCAGTATATTTGCTTTATGAACTAATTAGGCAAATTTATAACGAATAAGTTTCAAGCTATAATCAGACCTAAATAAAATTAACGTTGCAGACTACCGCCGCCGCATCGTTGACAAGGAGGCGAGCTTCGACGAGCTGGCCCGTCAGTTCTCTGACTGCTCTTCAGCGAAGCGAGACGGCGACCTCGGCAGGTTTCGGCGAGGGCAGATGCAGCGTCCCTTCGAAGAAGCTGCCTTCGTGTTGCGCATTGGGCAACTCAGCCAACTGGTAGAGACCGACTCTGGCATCCACATCATTCTCCGTATAGCTTAAGCATTCCGTTGCGTGACGTTACAGTTGCTGAAATCTTACGCGCTGCCGTTATACTCAATTGTCGGAATTAGTACCACATATATAACTTAAAAATTACAACTCTAACAATAAACTTTCCTATACTTTTTGTGTAACTAAACTGTCTAATTTTGATTAAACTGGCAATTTTGATTGATATTATCTTCTGGTTGAATGCATACCTTTGGCTAATTGTAGTCAACCTAAAAGATAATTCAAACAGTCTATTTAGAATACACACAGGGCAGTCTATTTAAAGGTAGAAATTATGTTTCGACTCCGGTGGCAACAACACCTAATAACACAGTGTTAAGCACTGTTGAATTCCAGTGAAATGATATGGTGAATCTGGGACATTCCAACTTATCTTGCAGGGTTAGCACTATGGCGTATTTGTGGCTAATCTCAGGTAACAAATAAAATTACTGGTTTGACTTCAATTGATTCATTGGCAGTCTGCAACTTTGTAAAAAAAAAGGTTTAAAATAAACTGCCCAATTGACATTTAAATTCACGAAAACAGTACAGTGGACGATGCTATGATGCAACAAAAAGAAATTACTAATTGGTGTATTGATCAGTCAGTTTTGATATAACGTTTTCAAGGAAATATGACCCAACTCATCAACTGATTTGCGATCGCACTATACATGACTCTTTCCATCTTAGCTCTCAGTTGCTGTTGTTAATGTTTTGAATGGAATTGTTTGTGAATACTTACACTACTTTTCCAAAAGAACAAGTTGCATGAAACATCTCAAAATACTATTTCACGTCAACGTCACATCAACGGAAGAAACGGTACAATGCAGTATGGTGTGTTCACAGTTTTCTCTCATATTTGTAGTAATACCCCTGCAGTGAACATACCAATCCTGCTATTTTACCTGATGGTGTGTTCCACCAGTTCATGTATGTTTTTTCATTTTGTGTTTTTTATTGGATAATAACTGTTAAGAGCCTGGTTGGCACGGATTAAGGAAGTGTTAATATCGGATAAGCAGGGAAACCTTTATTTGGGGAAGCGATGAAGGAATGACAAGGATTTTTAACTTTTTAAGTAAGATAAACTCTTAGTTATTGCATGCATTTTTTAAGGAATATCTAATATTCATCTATATGACTCACTGACTTATATATCAACTCACAGCCGGAACTAGTACCTAGAACCTTGATATTTGGTACAAGAGTTCCTTTTATGGTGTGAGTGATGAGAAAGGATTTTAAGAAATTCAACCCGTAAGAGGGTTAAAAGCTTATATTCAATGATAATAAAATGATAGAACGTGTCAGTTCTTACTACATTTTTACCTATCCATTCCAATTATGTTTTGAGTAGATGCTTGTACTCTTTTGGTTATAAAATTTACTTACCACGCACAACTTTTGAGAAAGGATCAACAATTTGTAAACCAATTATTCTGCCAAAAACCACTTTTAGAAACTGTTTACTGTCACAGAAATTTATTATGAAATTATACTATTTAGATACGCAACTGTTATTATTTTAAAATTAACAATTTTGAAATTATATCCTTGTAGACTGATAGAAACGACTTTTTTATTGGTAATTTATTCTGTATGTTCGTATATTCGCTATTATGTTTAAGCAAATGAAGAGAACGTTTGATTTGTGAGTTTAATGGTGCCTATATAAACAAGTAGCTGCTTTATTCGACATTGTTTAATTTGCTCTTTGTAGAATAGCGCATTTTACATGGAAGTATGATTTGGGGCGCCCGAATTATTATTAATAGTGTACGCATTTTCTATAATATATGAATCTATGGATCTATTGCATATTTTGTATTTTATTTTAACCATTAAAATTATTTTAGTTTTATCTAACGTAATAGAGATTTATTATCGTGGTAACCTTATAATGTGCAAAATGAAATCTTATCTAAAACTTTAAATTCAAGAAAAATGCAATGTGAGAGTCTATTTCTCGCCGCAAATACTTAAGAATCTAAATTAAAGGAATTTAATATTTAAAAAGTAGACTTAATGAGACAAAAATGTCTAGAAGCCGCAATGCTAAAACTTACATGAGACAACATGAACCAATTGATAATTGAGTTATTTCAATTTATGTTCCATTCAGTTCTTTTCAATAACAAAAAAAAAAACTACACGGATAATAAATAGCTGTTCTATATAATAGTTTTATATAATTTTGTAACTTGTACAAGGATCCATAAAGTATAATAGACGAAAGCGCCTAGTCATATTACATAGCAATCGGTTTATAATTTACAATTACACCGAATTGCAACGGATTTTTTTGGCTATGTTTAACTTAATATTTAGAGCAAGATTCCAGGGCTTCCAGACGTTACTTATTTTTGAAGTATCGAATAACCGGGCCGCCTAGCCAAGCTAGGGAGAATGCACACACTCTTAAACACATAAGAGAGTCTATACTGTAAAATTCGTTACTTCAAAAATAAGTAACGTCTGGGGGCCCTGGGATCTTAGACTAATTGTAAACGTGAGTTTATACGATCGGCAAGCAACAATCGTTGAATTAAACAATCTGTCTCTATTACGTTCATGTAATGAAAATATTTTGGAATGTGGATGGAAAGTGGGAGTTCTTTTTTCACGTGATACGTAAAAATTCAAATAGTTCAAATAATTTTATGGTTGGTTTGGTACTGCGTTTTAAAACTAATATTGATATATTATTATTATTATTATAAATACTCTATTTGTGAATATTTTGGTCTCATTTCTATCTAAAGATAAACGTCCTACGCCCTTGATTAATATGTAGTAGCAGCATGAAGCGAAAACTTACGATCTCTTTTTATGTCTAATAATAATTATACGTTAAAGTAAGGTATTTATATTGCATATTCTGTTAATATTGTATTTTTGTTGGTACGTTTGTGAGTTTCTAGGTTATCGCAGCTTAAAAGATCGTCGGCTTTAGTGCCCAGGATAAGGATATTCTTTCTTTGAATAGTTTCATGATGTCATATCCAAAGCAGAATGGTCCTAATTCTTGGGCACTTATATTTCTACACTGATGCAGCATCTTATTCACCTGGATCTAGTATTATTTAAGTGTATTAATGTTATGTATAGTAAGAACATACAGTTTGATATTTTTTTATCTTGGACTTGCATTTGGGCTATTTAGTATTCTGATTTGGACAGGATACATAAGTGAATGATGATTTTAGCCGTGTTAAAATATTGAGGTTGTTTGGACTCATGTGTGTGATATTTACGTCAATAGCTTTATTCAATTTGTAACATTTTTACTAATTTATATTTCAGCATGATAATACTGTATTTTTGTGTTGTTGTGAGTACCTATTTGACATGGAGGGCACCGCAGGCGTCAAGATTCACTTCAGTCCCAAGGCCAAGGATATTCTTTCTTTGAGTAGATTGAATGATTATATTTCTATCCAAAGAGGAATGTCTTACGATCTCGGGGACTTATACTTCTACGCCGATCTTATCTACCTGGAATCACAATTATTATCTGATATTATATGTATGTTAAGACATTCATTGCCAATGTGATTTTCACGAATGATTCTGTATGCCGATGTCAATGTGTTTTTTTTCAGAGTAGTTACTTTAAGCGCGCCTAGCGTGTTGCTGGCATTGCGGTTACAAGAACACGCAGGGCGTGTGGGTAGCACTGAACGTATTATAAGACGTGCATATTATGAAAAATTATGGGTAGATAGTTTGTATCGTAAATTAGCCTAAAGGCTATTTATTCGTTATCTTCGGGTTAACGTACATCTAGAGGCGGAATAATAAAGCAGAAAAATGTTTACTTTACCTATATGTGTAATTGCTATTTAATTTTCATTTTCAACTTTTATAGAGACGGTTATTGGTTATTTAACGTATTGTGATATTGCTACAGATATTTTAATTTATTTCTCATGCTGATATTGTGTTTTTAATAGTGCTTATTGTTATTTACAGCACTGTACACGATCAACGGCTTTGGTCCTGAGGGATGGGGTATTCTTTCTTTAAGTAGATTAATGATATATCTATCTCAAGACAAGAATGGTCCTATCTCTGGGGTTCTTATGTTTCGACGCAAATGCAAGATCATAATGTGTATAAAAATGAATTAACCGTATATGCCATATAGTTAACGGTATATGCCGTCCCTGTAGTTCCGGGAATAGAATAGGGCTACGGTATCCTCTGCCCGTCGTATGAGGCGACTAAAAGGGGCTTCCGGGGTTGCGGGCGGCAAGAGTGGGAGCTCGAACCGTCCAGTCAGGCAACCCTGGGAAAGACGACAGTATGTGTGGTCGCATACCGCCATAAAGACCAGACGGTGCGGTGGGCCCATCCGCTTACCTGGGTGGAACATGATGGGGCAACGCGCTTAGAGTCCGTTTGCGTTCCTTTGAAGATCCTGGAGTCCTTTTCGCAGCGCCGAGGACGGCCACTGGGGAGGTTTAAGTGCGGTAAAATCCCACATAACCTAGCGTCGCTCCCACGACGTCAGGTACCTTTTGAAGGTTTCCCCCTCGAGAACAAAAAATAAAAAGGTATATGTGTACCTTGTCCCTGTAGTTCCGGGATCAGGGTAGGGCTACGGTATCCCCTACCTGTCGTAAGAGGTGATTAAAAGGGGGCTTCCGGGGTTGCGGATGGTAAGAGTGGGAGCTCGAGCCGCTCAGCCAAGTGACCCCAGGAAGGACGAGAGCATGGGTGGTCACATTCCGTCGTTAACACTGGAAGGCACGTTGAGCATAAATGCTCACCATGAGAGCCCCAAAGGGGCATAGCGCTCGGAGGACTTCAGTTGTGTTCTGTTGGAGATCCCGGAGTCCTCAACACAGCGCTGAGGACGGTCACCGGGGGTTTGAGTGCGTTAAAAATCCCACATAACCTGGCGTTGCCCCCACGGCGTCGAGTACCTTTTGAAGGTTTCCCCGTCGGGACAATAGAGTTATATATGTACCTAATATCTATTTAATTTACATTTTTGCATAAACATAAAAATTGTAATGGTTGTACTTACTGATCTAATTTAATACGCATATATTTTTTTTATAGTGTGTGAAATTGATATATATATAGCACCGAAGTATTCAATATCAACGGCATTAGTCCCGAGGGATGGGGTATTCTTTCTTTAAGTAGATTATTGACATATCTATCTCAAGACAAGAATGGTCCAATCTCTGGGGTTCTTATGATTCGACGCAAATGCAATATCATAATGTGTATAATAATGTGTTAACCGTATGTACGTGTACCTAATCTCTATTTAATTTACGTCTTTGTATAAATATGAAAATGATAACGGTTCGATTACGAATAACGGGCGATACGGTTATTTTGTGATACTCATTTTGATGATTGATGTATTTTTTATTTGATAGTATGATTAATCGATACTTACGGCACCACAGCTCTAACGATCGACGGCTGCAGTACCGAGTGCTAGGATATTCTTGTTTTGAGTAGTTTGGTAGAAATCCTATCCAAAACCAGAATGGTCCGTGTTCTCGGGTACTTATACTTCTACTGAAGGACGTATGGACCTCAAGTGGCGACTACGTTTAAGCAAAAAGGAGCACACGCACCTCCAGACCAGGTGGATCGATGACCTGAAGAAGACAGCAGTAATCCGTTGAATCCAGAAGGCAACGGGTTGGTTGGCGTGGCGCCGTTTACGAGAGGTCTACGTCCAGCAGTGAAGCTTGCAGGCTTGATATGCTTCCACCCATCAGCCTTTTGAGATCCACTGCTGGACACAGGCCTCCCTTAAGAGGCGAATGATCTGATTTCTTGGGACCGTTCGACTTGATATTACATACTTCGGCGCAAATGCCGCACCTTATCCACCTGGAATCTCAACTCAAATTACGGAAGGAAAATTACGTTAATCAATGGCACCGCAACATTCAAGATCGACTGCTTTAGGCCCGAGGGGTAGGGCATTATTACCTTAAGTAGCTTAATATGTCTATCTCAAGGCAATAATGGTCCAATCTCTCGGGTTCTTATTCTTCGAAGCATATGGAGCATCGTAATGTGAATAAAAATATGTTAACCGTATATACATATGTGTACCTAATCTCTATTTAATTTACATTTTTGTATGAATATCTAAATTGTAACCGTTGTAGTGATTTAATACTTAGATTTTGTTTTTACAGTGTAGGACGTGGCTACGTGATATATGTGGCACCGTAGCATTCAAGATTTTCGGCTTTCGGCTTTAGTCCCGAGGGGAAGGATATTCTTTCTTTAAGTAGCTTGATGATATTTCTACCTAAAGGTAAGAATGGTCCGATTTCTCGGGTACTTATACTTCAGCCCAAATGACGCACCTTATCTACCTGGAATCTCAACTTTTATGTGTATTTGATATGTACCTTTTAATGATCAGACGGGTTAGGATGCATAATTACATTGTCCCAGCAGTTCCGGGACCAGAATAGGGCTTCGGTATCCCCTGCCTGTCGTAAGAGGCGACTAAAAGGGGGCTTCTGGGGTTGCGGGTGGTAATAGTGGGAGCTTGAGCCGCCCAGCCAAGCGATCCCGGGACGGTGCCATGTGAGTTCGCATGCCGTCGTAAACACCTGAAGACATGGTGAGTGTAAATGCTCACCGGGAAAGAGCCAGGAAGGGGGCATCGCGCTCGGAATACTGAAGCGCTGAAGACGGCCACCGGGGGGTTTTAGTGCGTTAAAAATCCCTTATAACCCGGCGTTGCTTCCACAGCGCCGGGTACCTATTGAAGCTTTCCTTGATACAAAAAAAAGGACAAATAATTACATAGTTGCAGGTGTATCGATGGCAGCGCGGCTTTCAAGATCGACTGCTTTAGTTCCGAGGACAAGGATATTCTTTTTTTAAGTAATGTGATGAAATATCTATTTAAAGGAAGAATGGTCCTATGTTCTCGGGTACTCGTCTACCACCGTGGTATGCCCAGATCATCCCAACGCAGATGCTGTAGCTTATCTTCCTGAAGGCATTCAATTCACATGTATGTAATTATACTATTACTAGCTGTGCCACGCAGTTACACCCGCGTTTATAGGAGAACAATCTTTTAAAAACAAACAGCGTGATGTTATATACCCTAAAGTCTTTCAAGAATTTACTATTTAACACAAAATTATTTTTTCAACTCGAACCAGTAGCTCCTGAGATTTGCGCGTTCAACCAAACAAACTCTACTGCTTGTATATATAATTGTATTCTATATTAAAAAATATGTAAGGCTAAGGTGAGAGAAGGTATCTTGTAAAAAAAATGGATAAGTATAAGTTTTGATGTAATTTGGTATTTAACAATTGACATTGACGACATGGGCGTCGTTGACCGTTGATATAGGGAGGGCAATTGATTATATATTGGGGGCAAGGAGGGGAGGGAAACTGCTCTCTTTGGCGACCATAAATTGTTATAATCTAATGTGTGTGTTTTTTTCTCTATTTCAGCTGCCGTTATTTCCTACTTTTTGGGAACGTCGATAATAAAGGATATTTTTATTAAAATTTTTGCAACTTCGTAAAATCTGCATGTCCAGCAGCGTGATCTGCAAATCAGTATTCGTGCAGTGGAAGGAATTTCAATAACGGGTTTTGATATTTTTTAAATGCAATTATACAATAGTACGGTGTCGATGAATAAATCGGTGTACAACAAACGGAAATCACAGTAGTGCTCCTAAGTGGATACTTATAGCTGGAACTTGAACCATGGGAAAAAAACCATTGACGTCAACGAGGACCATGAGGAAGGTGAATAAATGGATAATTGGGAGGGGAGCCGCGACCTCGAGCCTCCGCATCCGCTCTGGTCCCCTCTGCTGAACCTGTGGTAACACGCGGTAGACCAGGAAGCCATTGTCTGATCGTTATGTGCAAATCGTCTACAATTGTCTTCGGATTGAAAAGAAACAATCACAGGTACACTACGCTCAAAGCTATTGTAAACAGGAATGTATACTTAAGTATATCTTCTCTTGTGTATTTTGTATTTATGTATAATACAGGTTTATTTTTAGAGTGAATTCTTATATAATTATGTTGTACCAATTTCATTTCTTTATATTGCTATTGTGGCCTTATTAACTATCTCAGGAGGTCTTGGCAGAAAATGCTAATAGCATTAAGACCACTTTTGTAAATAGATACATCGTTGTAAGTTATATAAACATTAAATAAATAAAATAACTATTAATGAAGTAGTAATTGTATTACTATTTAGTTTCCTGCAGTTCTGTGCGATGC
>DWNE01010267.1:0-10435 GCA_018249875.1 Cecropterus toxeus
TCAACAACAAATGTCACCCACTTGAAAATAACATCTACTGTCAGGAAATATGTCACGGCCCTAACAATATATATATAGCATCGTATTATCATACATATAAAATTATAATCTGTTATTATTTTTTACCAACATTATCTGCGGCGATAAAATTATAGTAAAAAGAGACATCTGTACTAGTTTTCTGGAAGCTTGTAATAGTTTGATCTACTACATGTCTATCGTACAATATAGTACTAACACTTTTGTGCAGATGGCACTGTTTCTGGTAGAAACGAGTTGAGTGATGATCGTGCATGATACTACTTGTAAATTTTACTTCAACTTGTAATAGATGGCGCTACTACAATGTTCCTTTTTTATTTTCTCATATGTAATTTAAAGTAATTAATTCACTATAATAAAAGTAAATAACTATTTAAAATGTATGTGTACAATAAGGATATCAATTATTTAGGTATACTATTTTGGTATAATATTAAATAGATTCTAAAATCCTGAAGGCACTGTTGTTTCAGGTTTCTAGAATTTATATAATATTAAACTACCCATTTACATAAAGCACCTTTAACGTGTTGACCTAAAACTAAGTAGAAAAATCTATCGCAAGACTAGATAAACTATAGTATGGGAAGACTTATAACCATTTTACGCAAGATTGATGTGAAGAGTGCGCCGCGGCAAAAAGTGGAGCATTTACAAGAATCTTTCAGCATAGACGAGCCATTTTTTACACTTTTTTAGATGTAGAGTTTTCCGTAATAGTGCTGCTAGGATACTTACATTGGCATTTTCTTTACTGGAAATTATCTTAGGATGTGTTGGGATGTTTTAGTTATAATTTAAAATAGTAATAATACTTAAATACTGAGAAAAAAACCATGAATATTAAATAAAAAAATAGATTTTAAACATCAACAGAACTTAGATAAATAAAATATAGGTATTGATTGCGCAATTTATATTAATCTCTTAGCTCACTTTGCCTCTTGGCAAAGGCCTCTCTCTAATGGGATGGCCCGGTATGGCGCCGCTGTTCTTATGTACTTTGTCCCCCCTTCTGCAATGTTGCCTACCTCTTCTCCTTTTAGAATCTCTAGGGAGCCAATTTGTTAGTCCTCTAAACTTTTCCTCTTAGTGTGCATCACCTCGTTAGTTCAACTGAGATGGTACTTTAGTCACACTTATCTAGCATGAAGCAGTTCTGTTTCAATAGAAGTGTGATAATGCCGGCATTTACTCATGAAGCTTCGGTTTGAAACAATTGTATATGGTCCAGGTTACTTACCCATGAACGACAGTGACCTTTCTTACCATCATGGAGAATATATGCCTCATTTTTTTGTAAGCAAACAGATTATATGACAAAAAAATACTTAAGTTATAAACCGTTACTCATACCGTTATTAAAAAATTGATAATTTAAGTGGTGACACAGTGGCACTCGAACTATTTCTGGGTAACTCTCCAGTCACCCATACGAGTTCACCGTGAACATATCGACGCAAAAAAGCTAAAACGTACTACCCATTACGATAAATGTCCGGGCTGAAAATTTTGCATTTGGCATGTTCATGTGATCCCTCAAAAAATATGTGAATTTCAACACTGTTCAAAATTTTCTATTGAAGAGTCAATCCATTAAAAGTAGTTTTTTCTTAGTCTGAAAAAAATGGACATAGGCGTGGCTTACAGCTTTTTCGCTTTTTAACGACAATATATTACTGTAAAAGTACCGAATAATAATTCTACAACCACCATAATATGCAATGTGAATGAATTCATTGTAATTTGGATTCGAAAAAATCGATATGAACAGCATACCTATTATGGCGTCCCCTTACTCAACATACAGGTCTGATACGCAGTAGGTTCCGGTATCGTTTCCCGGCCAGAATGATATGTGGACTATAAATTTAGATTTCTGTTCTATGTCTGGGTAAACACCCATGTACAAACTACATGTTTGTACACCTCGTCTTAGTGTATGTACATGGCACTACACTTCCCTAATAAGTAGCACGAAAGTGGTACGTCATTTGATGTAAGTTTCGGGAAAATGGATGTTATGTCAAAGTCGTTCCCTTGTATCACATAGTAAATTGGGAGAAGTGATATTTCCTAATTAGATTTATAATAAGTTTAAACAAAGTTCCCGCCATTCGCCTTAAATCATATGGTGCATAATTAAGCTATTCGAAGCCACAAAATAAAAAGAAACTTTTTTTTTGATACCGCTTTCACGTTTCAGAGGGCAGTACAACACAGTAGAAAAGTTTAGTGTGAGGGCTGTGAAGTGGGGAAGCATTATTATTTTTATAACAATGACAACACTATTCGTAGCTAGATATTGCTGTGTCTAATAACTTTGTACTCATATCGTTGACAGGTATGAACTCAGATATGTCCCAGTAAATTACATTCCAGCCCTCTATTCCTTTACACGTGTCGTCACTTAGAAGTATAGCAAATCAACATGTAAGATAATACTTGTATTATAAATTTGAAAGTTTGTGAGGATGTAATGTGTCTGTTACTGTTACATGCAAAAACTAATGATTTAGATAAAATTTGGCACGCATATAGTTTATAATACATAATATACATACGGTGAAGAAAAACATCGTGAGGAAACCTGCACATTTGAGAGTTCTCATAAAAAAAGAGTTTTCAAAGGTGTGTGAAGTCTACTAATTCGCACTTGGCCAGCAAGGTGGACTATGGCCTAAAACTCGCTCACTCTGAGAGAAGACCTGTGTCCAGCAGTGGGACAATAATGGGTTGACGAGATAGTTTATAACCTGGATTAATATACATTACACTTTTTAGCATAGTACATGTTTCAAGCGAGCAGATGATAGATGACCACGGGAAAGCTGATATATAATAAACACATGACTAATAGTAACAAAGTAAATGATTAATGCCGCATGATGTCGTGTGTAGTCTAGAATAAAAACCGTCTCTCGCCATCCCGTCTTTTCAATGGTTGTCATAGTGGCGATTAAGGTACTAAGGTACCAGGCCGGGCAGCAGCGTTTTGTGTTACATCATAACCATTTTGGTCACCAACACGCATGCCTGGCGCGTAGACTTTTATAACATTGAAATAGAAAATGAGCATGCAGTTCACCTGATGGTAAGTGGTAACTGCCGCTCCTGGCCATCTGTAAGCTACTTCATTTAGACCGGCGGTTATATCCGAAGTCGCTTACAGATGCGTTGTTACTCTTTACGACTGAGATGGTTGCTCGTATATAAGTTAGCCGGCAACCACACCCTTTCAACGAAACCCAAGAACTACTTCACGCTAGAAATAGGTGCGACGGTGGTACCTCCCGGGACGTACACTGGTTCTACCACCTGGAGAAACGCCCATTACAGTTGGCAAATGCCCAGCGGTAGACTTTCTATAGGCTGACTGATGAATAGAATTGACGGATATTGACAATTTTATGAACGAGTAATCAATTCTTATATCTATAGATATCTCTGGAGACTTGAGAGGGGTTTCTGCAAGCATCGTCGCACAAAAATATGAAATTATACAAAATAAAAAATAAATATAGATGAATGTTTAATATAATGATGATAATGCTGATTTTGATTTAATTTAATCTCAATTTTAATGGGATGTGGAAATGTAACCGAATAAAAATAATCTTGTTTATTGATCGATGGGTATAGATCATATGAGTAAATGAAGAACCAAAAGTTTCAACATGATTGTATTATTTGATTTAATATTAAGTTCTTATATAAGACACACAAATTTTACAAAATTAATCGTGTAGGTATACATTATAAAACAAATAATTATAACTTAAAACAAGATAGATTGTCTAATTGAAGATATTTAATTATTAATTTTGTCACTCCGCGTTCAGTCTCGGCAAGAGTAAAATAAATACTTATATCACTTGATGGTTTAAAGAACATTATTGATTAAGGCAATACGAAGTTCACCGAATCAGCAAGTGCCTCATAATATGTGCAAATTATTGTTATCGGCAGAACGAAGACCCGTAATAAAACAAGCAGGCTCAGCGCACACAGCGATACTAACGACTCTTGGAACTGCTCTGCCATTATCCTGAAGTTGCCAATATCGCTTGCGGGTCACTGCTTTTTACAGTTAAGGTGATAGGGATGTAGCTTCACCGCTAGTCACCCTCAGTACCGTATGTGCCGTATTCGTATTAATTGGATTTTTTTCGAATACGAATATGAATTTCGAACTGTTACAGAAATGTATACCACAGTTCTAAGTTCTTGTGGCATTTACGGTATCAATCTCTTAAATGTTTGATACGCGCTTCTTTATTTATTACGTATATAATGAAAACGACTTTAACTTAAACGACTTTAAGCAATGAAAGTCAAAC
The DNA here is from genome assembly GCA_018249875.1 of Cecropterus toxeus. Classification (NCBI taxonomy): domain Eukaryota; kingdom Metazoa; phylum Arthropoda; class Insecta; order Lepidoptera; family Hesperiidae; genus Cecropterus; species Cecropterus toxeus. Next base: position 4,383 of record DWNE01010267.1, read on the forward strand.
AATTCTACTGATGGATTCGATATATTGGTGGCAAGGTACCGAGGTGGCAAGATATTGCAGCGTGACGTTGCAAAATTTTAATTTTAAAAGTTTTGGGAATCCATATTTATATATTAATACACAAACTAAGACGCGCTTCTTTAAGCGACAGGGGAGGTCATCTGTGGCTGATCCCAAAAAAGATTTTAATTCTATTTATTGCTAGTGATAGTCTATGCTGCAGTGAACACTACCGCTCGGGGGATTTCATGGCAGTTCACTACTTCAATTATTTAGACGCAAACAGCGATCGCCAGCAATAAACAGTTGATCACGCGAATGTGTTTTCTAATTGCCCTGTAATAAATTATGCAACTGCATCGATATTTATAGGTACTAATAAATAAAATCGGCCAAGTACGAGTCAGACTCACGCACGAAGGGTTCCGTATAGCTTTTGTTGTATGTGAGCCCACTTTAAATATTTAATTTATTCCGTTTTTGGCATTTATTTTTATAGCTGCGACAAAAATAAATTATCTGTGAAAATTTCAACCTTCTAGCTATCTCATTTTATAAGATACAGCCTGATGACACTCGGGCGGACAAACGAACAGACGGCCAGATGGACTGACGGACAGATGGATAGACGGACAGCGGAGTCTTAGTAATAGGGTTCCGTTTATACTCTTTTGGTACGGAACTCTAAAAGAATAAGTAGGTTACACATTCATCTACTTTTGCCTCTGAATTTGAATATTTAAAATTTCATATTCGGATTTCGAAGAGAGCTTTGCAATTTAAAATTCAAAAACGTATTCGTCGATCTGAAACTTATTACGTACATCGCTAGCTATCTATGAACCCGACGGCGCGGACTCAACTTTGATAGTAAAAGGAAACAGAGGGGCAGTGGATTAGCATTTTATTTATATCTGAATCCGAAGTATCCGATGTCTAGGATCGGATCTTTACGGTCCAATTTTATATATTTCTCTTTGAAATCTAAGAAGAATTGGAAATGGGCACACAGAAATAAGTAGGACAGCGGTATTAAAGTATGATATCGTTTTGTGTCTATAATGAAAATGAAAGTTAAAGAAACGTAAAAACGAAATTCGTGAGATATATAAAAGAAAATATGGTGGTGCCTATAGTTTCTGGAACTTTTGTAATTTTGTAGTGAGTTAGTGCGATTATATTAATTAGTTCTAATTCTGTTCTCACAATAAGTAAAGTAATTTCATTTATTACAAGTAGAAAAAAAACTTTTCTCTTTCCGTGAGTGTAGTAGATGACTAAGAGATTAAATCCAAAAGGTAAGGAGCGTTTTTTGCACTTTTTTTCTATTACGGGTGTTTCTAACACTCAAAGCCAAATTCGGTGAATATCTGACGCATTCGGGTAACCAGGTGGTGACGCAGTGTGGTGGTGATGCTTCCGGAGTCAAACCACAAAAACTTTCACCACTTAAAATATTCATGCAAGCATTTGCTCATTTGAAGTAACTTCTAACAGGTAACCCCGTAAGCATATTTGCATTCCCAACTTGCTAGGAAAGAGGAAATAGAAACGTGAGTTCGTTCCGATTGCTAAATAAAATATGTATGGCAGGAAACGAAATGTTTGCTTGATGATATAGATGGCTTTGTACAGTTTGATTTTCATAAATGTTATTTGGAAGTGAACATTGAAGTCTTGGTAAATCATTAAAATTTTATACGCCTATTTTGTGTTATATCAATTGTGTATCGCTGCTTTGGTGTCGCTTAGAGGATGATATGAAAAATATCGTCGTCATTCCATTATTATCCCACTGCTGGGCCAGTGCCCATTTTAAGAGAAGACCTGTGTCTTCTCTTCGAATGAGAGGATTTTTATAATCCACCACGTTGGCCAAGTGTGAATGGATAAACTTCACAGATCTATGGGAAATTTTATTTACAGGGAATTGTCAGATGTGAAGTTTTCATTGCATGTTTTCCTGCATCGTAATGCAGAGACAATTAATTTCTAATATGCGCCTGAAATTCTAACCTGGGACTCTTGATTAAGATTTCTATTTTCAACCAGTATATTAGAAGAGTGGGGGAGTGTTGGTCTGGAGCCCTTTGGAATCGGATCAAAATAATTTAGATCAGAAAAATCCTGGTTACAGAAGTCTGTGGTCAGGTACATGCTCGTTTACTGCTCCTATATTAAAAAGAAACAAATAAACCAGTGAAATGAATAAAGACATGACGTAGATAAAAAACTTGCAGTTGCAGGAAGGAATAAGTTGGAAGTTCTCCTGTGTCTATTCTTTACCAGAACTTTCAAATCGATACAGTCACGTTTACCACCGATGTTTAAATGAAGGAATACTTGAACTGTGGACTCTTGAATCGAATTACGAAAGTAACCTCATTTAGAACTTAAATTTGTTCATAGAGATAATAAGTACCTTACTTATTTTACGTGCAAACAAATCCGATACCAATCTCATTATAACTTCTGAACAGCTTCGTATCTACAGTCTAGATTACATAGGTATATTTAGGTATTCGAGGCAAAAGCAAAATGTTGCAGTTTGTAAAATCGTATGCTTTTAAACTAAAGTTATCGGAATTACGGAATTGGTATTCGTTAATGTAACTAGTGTATACGATATGCCAGGTGGTAGAACCAATGTAGTTCGACCAGGGAAGTACCACCGCCACACCCATTTCTAACGTGAAGCAGTTCTTGCGTTTCGGTGGAAGGGTGTGGTTGGCGGCTTACTTTTGCTCGTTTGGTACATAATATTAAAAAATATATATATGCGATTTGTTTAATATCTTTATTGTAGTCACAAGTTGCGTTGGTGGATAGAAACCGTTGACAAACGCTAGTTGTGGATTATTTTGTCTACCCTATGTCTAGTTTGTTTTTTTTTAGTTTCCATATTATTATTCCATATGTATTAACTATGTATAACAAATTTTGATGCGTGTGTACATAAGTATACACGAAATAAAATTTGCGTTATTTGTGATTTTTTTATCACATTTAAGTAACAAACGAGCAGCTGATGGTAAGTGGTTACTGCCGCCCATGGACATTTGTAAGTAACTTTATATATAAGAGGGGTTCTATCTGAAGTCAAACACAAATGCGTTGCTACTCTCGAATTTTTATATTATGGCATTTGCGTACGAAGTCGCGGGCAACAGCTAGTATATACAGATTACTTACTTCTCATTCTTCAGTTATAAGTCTAATGAAATGTTCAAGCAAAATCTTTCAAGGTATTATATCGTTATTTCCCTCATATTAATATTTTATATTAGGTATAAGTGAGGTATTTCTCATATAAGCTGTCCGGGAATTTTCCTTATTTTAAGCAACTTTGGACTACGCTGTGTAAGTAATATTTTCTAGAAATACCTCATTTTTACTGTAACGAGTTTCAATATGTCTAAAGTTGACAAATTTTCACATGATATTATACATGAATACTTTACTTTGTGAAGTGAAGTGAGATATTTTTTTATCAGGCTAAAGTAGCAAATAAGCATGCAGTCCACCTGAAGGTAAGTGGTAACTACCGTTCATGGACATCTGTAAGTGACTTCATATAGAACAGGGGTTCCATCTGAACTCAATCACAGATGCGTTGCTGCTTCTGAGGACTGAGATGGCCGCCTCATATATAGTCATATATAGTCAGTAACGATACCCTTCCACCCAAACGCAAGAAATGCTTCACGCTAGAAATAGGTATAGCGGGGGTACCAACCCGGTCTCACTACACTGGTTCTACCACCTGGTGAATAATTGTTTCATTGATAGGTTCTTATTTATGATACTGAAACATACTTCACTGTAGTTACCTGACACACGTATAGTGCCGGGTTCGACGCCTGGCCAGGTAACTATGAACATTAATTTAATTATTTGGATTCTATTATAAATCTGAGTGTACCTACTTATAGTCACTGTGCCTTATAGTCTTTAAAACGTAATTCTCAGACTGAAAATACAACATTTGAAAAATTTTACTTACGCCAGTTTTTAAGCCGCGAACGCGTGCAGTCTCAATGCAGTCTCAACGGCATTTTAGAGGGCACAAGACGGTGCGATATGATTCCCTCACCTCCTTCAACTGGACTAGAAATTTCTGGCGGAGCATTATTTTTGAAAATATTATTTGTGGACTTTTTTACCCGCGGACCTTTTAGCCCGCCCTACTCTACTAAGACTTCGCTGTCCGTCCGTCTGTCTGGCACCAGGTTGTAACTTATGAATCGTGCTAGCTAGACAGTTGAAGTTTTCACAGATGATGTATTTCTGTAGCCTAAGCAGTTATAACAACACATACTATAAAAAAAAATATATTTTAGGAGGGTTCCCATACAAAAAATGTATTTTCTTTTTTATAGGTAATGGTAAGGAACCTTGTGCGGAAGTCCGACTCGCACTTAACTGGTTTTATTTTTCAGATATCTCTGTTATATTGATAAACGCGGGGAAAAGTTCGGCGAGGATGCTAGTTGTCGATAAATCGAACTCTTTCCATGTGCAGTTCGATGCATTTTAGGCAGTCAATTCCAGCTGTCGAGCAAAAAATAGTTGCAGTAACTGTAAGGTACTTGTTTAAATGCCAACGTATAAATGACACGTGTACAAATATATGTATAAAATTAGATTTCTGTAAAGAATAAAAAAAATACTGTGAAGCCATAACAAACTTTATGTGAAACAAAGTTTATACCAGATAAGTAGTGTTCGCTGCAGGATAATAGACAGAAAACTTTGCCTTATTAAGAATTATAAGAGAATAATTTGGTCAGGTGGTAGAACACTGGTTCTAGTAGTTCGACCGGGAATGTTTGTAAATAGGACTTTCTATGTTTAAATATCAATATGACGACATTCTTAATGACGCTATCGAAGTTTTCTAAATATCCTGAATATATGTATACAAACTTCGAGTTGATACTATCGGGGCGTGGCCGCTTCCCAAGCACGATCCGCTCCCCTAACAGGAGTTCGCCCATTGTCAAAACACAAAATATTTAAAAGCCAAATTAATTTATTAACTGACTTCGAAAAGGAGGTAGTTCTATGTTCGACTGTATGTATTTTTTATGTATGTTCACCGATTTCTCCGCCATTTGTGGACCGATTTTTTAAAAAATATTTTTCTTTTACTTACCATACATTTTACTACCTATATTAAGCGAGAGATTTTTGCTCGCTCATCGTCCACTCGTTTGTTATAGAACATATCGTTAAAAGTATTCCGTAGTTAATTTGAAGTCGAGACATTTCCTACCTACCACCCCATTTCGGAGAACAAGTGCGTACAGTTATTGTTTTGCGGCGTATTGTCAAGCAAACAAAGCCATACGTCGCATGTATGCACTCAGCGTAGTTTTATTGAAAGCCTCTCACTTTGCCGGGTGTTTCATCTGGGAAGTATGAAATAGCTGGTAAATTCAAAAGACTCGGCTGTAATACGTTTTGAGAGTCCTTAGCGACTTGAAATTGAAAACAGAACCGCATATGTAATGCACTGCGGTTTGAATAAGTTTATACTTTTGCTAGCGAGATTTTATAGGCTTTCCGTAATACCTATAAAATGGTTTGTAACACATTTTTCTGCATGTAACTTATAAAGATAGTTGTAAGATAGTACATAATGTTTTTAAAGTGAAACTTTTTAACGACGTATAAGAGAAGTTTGCCGTCACATTTATCTGTAACGCTTCACATTTTCTGTTATTCTGTTACGCGTCACATTGTTATTATATAAAACTTCACAAACGCTTAAATATTCTTTTTTGTCATTCCGTTGGGGTTCGATGAGGTAAGATGAAAATTTTTTTTTGAGTTTCAGTTCCATGTATGGTTCCACGTATTCGGAAAGCGGTTTACAGAATACATCAACGTACCAAGTTTCAACTCCGTAGTCTTAATAGTTTCGGAATAAAGCGGCTGTGAGATACGGACAGACGGACAGACGGACATACAGACAGACATGACAAATCTATAAGGGACCTTTAGACTACGGAACTCTAAAAATGAACAAAAAAGGATGTTAATAAAAAAGG
>DWNE01010268.1:0-10434 GCA_018249875.1 Cecropterus toxeus
GATTCCGGCCAGGATCGAACTGGCGGCCTTCTGCGTGTAAAGCAGATGTGATAACCACTACACCACGGAACCAGTTGTTTGAACACGCGAAATTTCGCTATAGAATTTAAATACATTCCGAAGATAATGTTAATGGATTTAAATTTAGATACATCTCATGTAATAACATACTCCTTTCAAATAACATTTTTTTTTATTTTCAAGGGTTTGTACATAAATAAAGCAAAGCAGTTCGAATGCCTAATTTGTGTAATTACTGTATTACTATTAGAACACGAAAATTAAACAATTTATAAGTTGACCTTTCGCCGTATCTGTAATCTTCCCACGCCGTTACATACCTATTACTTGGATTAAGTTTCTACTTCGTACAATCGTAAGCCGTCTTGGGAATAGGGTTGCTAACTTTATTATGACTTATTATGGAAAGTTATGAAAATATGATACATTAAATTATTTTATGAGAAAGTAGCAGAAGAAAAATAGTTTAAACTTTAATGCCTGCTGTAAAAATGTATACATTAAAAATATGTCCTTTATTACATGCAATACGCATTAGAAATATATTTATATTATTAAAAAAGTATTTTTTGTGTATTCCTTTTTCTCCAATACATTAAGTTCAAGCGTAATACATGCTGTACAGTACGATTCACAACCCTACTTGATAATCGCGTGATAATATGCAGCTACTATCCATTTCACTGAGCAACGACCGATCCAACTATTCTGGAGTATATTCCCATGTCTCAGGGTGTACAATAATGACGTCATATTTTGGATTTGTGTTACAATCAGAAATGCGAAGGAGTCCCGTAACCATAATGGTATGCAATATAAAAGTTTCAATTAATTTCGGATAATGACCGAAATTATTTGTAACATGTGATTTATAAAAAAAATAATAAATAACACATTTTTTAGTAAATAATAATTGATATGACTATTTGAAATATCAAATAAAATAAAAAAAATCCACCGAAAAAAAATTGTTTATTAATTTCGTTAAAAATCTAACATCCGTAATCAAAAGTATCCAAAACTAACGACAATTTCACATTCGTAAAACCGGTATAAATTTATTCCTATAACCGAATTTGTACCCAGAACCCCACCCCTAGTTACAAGAGCCGCGCCTTGCGCCCCGGCATACGATCGGAACGTTCCGAACGCGACCGTTTAATTATCGAATAATTAATGTACATTATAGGCCGAGCGCGCACTTTTTGCACCTGTCCGCTCATCGATGCTCGGTGACACGTAAAATCTTTTTGCTCCACCCAAGACTCATTATCGCGCAGCAATTTGTTTGTTTGTCTTTTCGACGACTCCGTCTTTGTGGACGACAGGTGCGAAACGTTCTACATTGTTGTATGGTGTTAACGGAAAATGTTCAATGTTTTGGATGGCTCATCGATTGCATGCATTATTTCTGAATCAGGTTAATACCAATACATGGCTCTTTACTATATTTTTTTATAAAATAGGAGTAGCAAACTTGTCTGGAATCCACTTGATGGTAAGTGGCCACTGCCGCCCATGATATTTGTAATCAATCACCGATAAAACCATGAATTATGAAATGAAATGTCATTATTGTGCATAGGCCTACGGGCCGGAGCACTTACAAATTCCCAGTTACAATATTTTTTTCTTACACTACCACCAGATCGGAACACGACCACAACTGAGAAGATCCGGGAAGAAACTTAGCGGGTTTGTCTTTTTTTCGTTTGTATAGGTAATATCCTTTTTTTTAACAATTTGTTTTTTAACTACCTGAGGTATGTTTTAGTTGCTACCGCTAAGGAATAAGCTGGATGTTTCGGATAAGTTTAAGGCAAAAATGGGTGTCGCAGTAGCGTCTCCAGAGTTGGAATTGCTATTTATGGAGATCCTTAAGCACTAACCCAACACAGGTTTAGGTATTCCCATTAATAGTATAGTCACACAGAATGTTCCTTTATCGAAACTGATTAGGATCTGGTAAAATGTTACAAAACATTTGCATTATTAGCTACTTTAATACAGGTATACGCTTGATTTGAGTGAGGTCACATTTCATTGTTGACTATGGATGCAACTGCACTACGACGAGGCGCCAAGTACAATATTGCATCCAAATTAAAATATAATATATATTGTTTAATCGTATAAATTGCATTGCTCGATCATTTCGATGAATAACCGCAACATACAAAATTTAATAATTTTAATTTAAAGATACAGTTTATACAATTACGGCCCAGAATTGGAAACGTGTCTTAACTACAACGTGATTAATGGCCTTTTAATTTATTTTTATTAATTTGACTTCATTCATTAAATAGATAAAAAACATTGCTTAAATTTACCTAGATCTCCTGTAAACTTTGCGTTTATGTATTGTATTATTATTCGATGTAAGCAGCAATTTGTCAGTGCAAATAAACGGTTACATTATACCATCTTAATGTTAAAAGCTAACATCGAACCAAGTACGTAAATGAACTAGCCCTTAAAAATATTTATTGTATTATTCACAAATCTAAACGTGGCATGACAGCGCGCAATTATTTAAATGTAAAACTACAAGCGAGTCGGCTTTGAATTTTCTTGCTCATTAAAATAAGTAATTCATTCATGGAAACAACGAAAAACATTTGGTGGTACGACCGTAGTGGATTAAGATCTAAATAATTAACTTCAATTATGAGTACGGCTGTTGAGCAGTCGGGCCCAGTTATCGTTCAGGTAAAAAGTCGAATGCAAAAAACGAACCTTTTCTAAAAATAATATGTCGAAAGATTTCAAGGCGATCCAAATTTTACAACAGCTTATCCGTTCACACTCAAGTCAGTGATCCGTCAACTTATCGCTGTAGACGAAACAACCAAATAGGGTCCTAACGACTGTTTCTTATATGGACAAGACTGTGAAGTCGCTGTTCCATAGGGAATTACAGAGAATGAACCACATTGCACGATGAATGGCACCAATTTCAAACAAATAATTCAACCAATAAATAATTAATTTGAGCTTTAATAAAAAAAAAAAATGTGTGAATAGATATATCTTTACATAACGTTCCCGGAAATTTACTAAAGGTAAGTGACGGATCAGTAATAGTTTAATTAATGGTTCAAACATAGCCTCTCAAGCAAGGGTCCGATGTTCACTTCCCAGACGGCACGCACCACTGATTTTCTAAAATGACGTGCGTATAAAAATTTAATCGTTCCGGCTTTACGGATTGGGAAATATTGTGAGGAAACCTACACACCAGAAAGTTCACAAAAAAAATTACTCATAGGTCCGTAAAGTCTACCAATTTGCACTTGGCCAGCCTCCGCGCTGACTATGGGAGTACAACCATAAGTGGGCCAAGAATTAGTTAACGACAAATTGATGATGCACCTAAGAACATCTATATTATCCTAAAAAAGACTGAAGTTCCAGTTGCTCACCACAATTTAGATGAGTAATATTGGGAGTCTATTCGGTTATTTGTCCCCGCCCGTCATCAAGCCAAGTATTCTGACGCGGCCAGACGTCTCAAGTGCCAAAGTCCCTACGTTACCTTCGCCACACATAATTAAAGTTCGGGTGCCGTGCACGCCAATATTCCTTAATATAATTCGCGTAGGAACTCGCATAACTGCGCTCGAAACCAATTAACCTCTGTCTGTAACCAGATACCTAATAGATATTTGCACGTAGAATGGTTTCTGTTCGGATGTTAGCTTTTAGTTCAGCATTGTTTAGATAAAGTCGGCTTTGCTGTGGTTTTCAAGTTGCTAAATTTACATTTGCAACCTTGTGGCAACCAAGACGAATTTAAAATACGCAGTTATTATTTCACTGGTGTTTCAGAATTGTCTTTCCTAAAATCAATCAGCATGATTGAAATATAGAACAAATTTCTTATTATAATTTTTATGGTAATGATAGTAGGTATGTCATGGATAGAAGACGCAATCCATGCCATGTTATTGACATCTGTATTGGACCCATCATACATCCGTTTGTGTTTCTATTAATTTTATATCTGTACGTTTCATCTTTATTTCGATGCACTTATAGAATCGACGTTGGGGTTTTGCGATAAATTCACCTTATATAAAAAGTCTACACAGCCTTGTATTCTTCATTGTTCACAAGTGGTTTAACAGGTGTATCAGAATTTTGCTTTCACTCTTGAATGTCCTGTAATATTCAAAATCGCAAGTGAATATAAACTTTATAGTCGGGTAAATTTGAAACGTAATACCTTATGAAATCGGAATCATATTTGCTTGTATCAACCCGATGCAAAGAATTTATCGCCGCGGTGAAGCAGAAAACAAAGACTAACTAAAATTACTTCCCAATCAATTAATTAAATTAATTAAAAAAATACACGTAAACACCCATTTTCAGCTTTCTGATTCTTAAAAAATGTGACGTATTACATGTAATACTTCATATGCTTCCTAAACAAAACAGTCTAGTCAAGTACCTATTATCCCGAATATAGAATTTGTGTTAGGTAAAAAATATTTTCCCCGCATGAAAAACCACTAAACCTGAATTCGTTATGCGTTCACAAAACGGGAATCATCAAACCGGTTGTTATTTGTAATTAACCAAATATGTCACGAGTACACACTATCGCGCCGGTATATCTGTAGTACCAGTATGTACGGCGGTGTCGTAACAATAGGACGATTACGGTCAGTTTATATTCAAACAAAACACCACTGTGTGGGATTATCTGCTACCTGACGATCAAAGGAACGTTTGGCTACCGTTGTGGTTTACACTGGGAGCCGCCTAATATAGGTACATCACGTAAAACAATACTGGTTTATACGTTATTTGATTCACGCTGGGTATAATTCAAGATAATTCATTCTAAATAAGGAATACGAAGTTTCGTAATACAAATAAATAAAATTCGGGGGGATATATTTAATATCTAAATATTTTGAACTAATTAGGGCAATTGTGTGTCGCACAGTGCAGCTATAACGTCATTGTGTGTCAATAACAAAGAAACGAAGAATCTTCGTTTCTTTGTAAATGACGCATTTAAATAATTCAAAATAGCATGCAAATCGTGTTAACCTACATTTACATACAACCTACTCGCAATGAAAACTGATGGGTTTCCCGATATTTCCTACGATGAATTCGCATTTCACACTACGATTGAAACAATATGATATATTATTAATTCCTAATATCCATTTGTTTACTAAATATGGGAACAGAAGCGAACACGAGTGATAAGTAAACTCAAAAAAGTTATTTATGCAACTTTTAAGCCATCTTCATAACAGTTAAACAAGTACGTGAACAAGCTTGAGGCGGTGCCAGTAAAAACTTCAAGCCTGCATCGTGAATGCCATCTACAGAGCTCGTCGGGACCGAGGGGGCGAGCGATAAAAACGATCGCATAGCGCGTACGAGTATCGCGTTACGTTGCTCTCATACCAATGACGAGTTCAGTTACAATAGACTATCGTCATCAGCCGTTTATTGTTCTCCTGGACACGAGTCTCATAGATTGAAAAGGGTTGAAGTAGGTACAACAGATTGCTAGACTTAACTTACATACCGCTGAAAAAAAATTACAGCACTCCCAGATTTGTATTTTCATAAAATTTCCTCTACTGCTCTCATTCATTATTTTCTAATACGCATGTAAGTTCGAAAAATAGCGTACCTCGATTTTGAACCCACGACTTTTCTTTATATGTACGTACTTTATCGTACTCTAACAAAACTTTGATTTGAGATCTCGTATGCGTTGTTGATGATATCTTTTGCGTAGTTACTGTAATAGCTCACGAAAAGAACGCGAAGGCCATTGCCATTGACACGAGGAAGCCGAAAATTACATAAGTGGCACCGTTCAGTTCGATCGGCGGGGTCAATGTCGCGCGGAACAAAGATCGCGAAAGTGGTCCAACGTTACGTCGACAGGCCTCCGCTCGCACGGATAATTGCGATGTAATCGGCGTAATCCATCCGCGAGAGTCTTGTTTCCTTTTACGGTGCGCGCAGCTTGCGACCGCATAGAAGAAACAGCTGACCGCCGGCACGCGCCCCGTTGCATATTAATGTCGCACCCGCGGCAAAAACACGTATAAAATCGAAATGCTACTATTAAACATCGAACCAGTTTGAAGTGCAGGCGCCTCAATTATGCAATTGTCGTGCGAACATCGTATCGAATGCACTATAAATCTAAAGTGGACTCCGCCTTGAACGCTTGTAATAGGATAATCAATATCTGTTATTCGATGCTACGCCCGGTTTTTGCGTCAACTTGCATTCCGTATACGGATTTATAATTAATTTCAAAATTACAGTTTTATACGCTGCTTTACCATGTTAAGAAATAGTAATCCTCGATTAAGTAGCAAATTACACGCGATTCTTTCGATAAACTATGAAGAAACTTCATAACTAACTTAAAGTAACTAACATAAAGTAACTATGAAGTTTCTTCATAGTTACTTTATATTTTCTTGGGTATTCTATATGTTTCCAAACTCGCTTGTTTCGACTAGATCAATAGCGGCCATAGGAGCTGTCACTGAAGCATACGACCCGTCAAACGTTGAGATGTGAACAATGAGTTTGTTGAAGGGATCTCATTGTCTTCACAGAAGCGAAATCGTGACACACCTCCCTCACACGTCGCCCTACGCCTTCCGGCCCTTTGTTATGAACTAACGACAAAACAATAATTAAACGTAACGATGTAAAATATACGAAACATTTAATGGACAATTACGTTTAACGCAAACGTACGACCGGTGTCTATTTCATTTTAATTTTGCGTCATAAAACTTTATAGCTCATTAGTATCGAAATTTAAGTGTGTCAATATAAACGATGTGTTTAATAACCATTTACATTTATGCGACATTTATCGCTTTCATCTACATAAACATCATTACATTTTCTTGTGCGTGCACCATTACACTTTCTTACATATATTAATATGGTGACCGCTTAACTGGTAACATTATTCAATACAGTTACATTACATGTAATTTTCCGTCAACAGCTTTATGTATGGCGAGAAGTTTATCAATCTCTATTAGCCGATACACCTTCGTTCAGTCGATAAGGATGCGGGATCATTCATCAACGACATCGACTAGTTTAATCGTGAGCAATATTTTACTATCTATACTGTCTGGAGATAGATGTTTTATGCCTTTAATATTAACAAACATGCAGAATCATAATAATGTTAGTAAAGAAGTGATCTACGCGAAGAACGCTACTAAAACAAATTTAAGAAAAAATGACATTTCTTATCAATCAGATTTGATCAAATATCTTAATAAATCTTATGAAATCATTCCTTATATGTATATTTAAATGAGGTGAGGCCTGCGACTTCGTATGCGCCAACTTGACCGATTTTTTTGATATTCCTTACTTAAAATGTTTGTTAAGAATGGAAAAACGGAAAAATCGGCCGAGGGAGAGATAACAACTGTCTAGCTGGCACGATTCATGAGATACAGCCTGGTGACAGACACACGGGCAGAAATAAAAGTTTGTCTCTTAAATTTAGTATTTTTAATAGTTTAATTTAATCAGCAGAGGCTCATACTACTCTAGTTGATAGAACTCGAGCTCGATTAAATTATCTGACTCCGCAACTTAGTGTGGTCGATCAAGCAGCTGCTGCATAGACTAATGGACGCAAACTCGATAACCCAAGGTGTTCAAAGGGGTGAGCGGAAGCTGCCCCGAACGATATTATACGAGCGGACGGTTGTTCATAAAAGATAATTAAGTTGATGGTTCGTTTACGCATCTTGATTTACTTCGAGTGGTGGGTAATGATATTTATTAATTGCAAACGTTTGAAAAAAACATGTGTCTGGTCATAATATTTATCAGTATTGTGACATACTTAATTCTAATTACTTATATCCTAAATAACATTTGTCATAACTTAGGACTGAATTTAATGATTTTGCGAATGAATAAGACATAATGTGAGTGAATAAGAGTGTTTGAACAGTAGTGCATTACCTACGTTGGTTAAATACGGTATGGAGCGCAGAACTTAACCCTTTATCCGTAATCGTAATTGAGATCTATCAGGCATGTACGAGTAGAATTCATAATTTTGATTCACCGTTTAATCTGTATTAATAAAGGAGTTAAGGTTCGAATCCGAACAACTTTGACAAAAAAAAGTTTTCATCAAAAACGTACTGTTCGTTTCTGATATTCGATACTATACAATTTTATCTTTGCTTTATTGTAATACGAGATTTGGAAATAAAATTAAAAATAGAAAATCTATGCAAGCGAGTGAAGTCACGAGATTAACGCAACTACTTTATAACAGACATATACATACATCTCATTCACTGTCAACGCATAAAGCGCGACTGTTTTTGCTAACACCGTCAATTAATTCAATAACCCAAACACCGATCACCAATATTCTTCTAATAGATCCCTTACACGGCCAATTACGAGTCGATAAATAAAAGTGGAAAAGCTCGTAAACTGTTCACCGCTAATTGCTGCAAATCGTTCTCGCAAATCGAATTTGTGCGTAAAATTAAAAGCATTTGAACGCCAATCGACGTTAGAACAGGACAATTCATGTTGTTAGACAGTTCAACGCGGCCATTAATTTGCTATAATGCGGTTCGACCGGTGCACGTATTAGGCGTAATTTTTCCCTGTGAAAAAAGATAATGTTTTTGTATGTGGCAGGTGTTTAAGGTCGTCGACGTTAGACCTTTCTAGCCTGTCGCGTGCCCATCCTGCATACACTGCCTTGCATACGGCGATGGCTATTAATATATTATTAGATACCGCATTCCCATGCCGTGCCACCGTCTGCACCGCCACTCACTGTCAACACTCAGTTTTCATGAGCCCTATGAAACTGACACTTAAATAAAGCTGCCCACGCATTAGCTTGATGACATTCACACACGATACGAGATGAGTGAAGAAAAATTAAGCAGGCCAAGACATTATTAAAAATCATTCTTCTCCTTAACCAAACACTTTCCGGAGAGTCGATAGCATGGTCGTTTAAATATACGTAAGTGAGTCAATTTGAAATTAATTCCAGTTTATTGTCAGGAAATTATGACACTGGTAGCACCTCAGTTGGTACGTTTATTAGATAAGGACTCCATTCAACTTCCACAGTACTCACGTAATCAGAAATAACCATAGATAAAGAGGAATAACCAATTGTGATTTTAAAAAAATAGTACGATGTTGGACCAAAAATAACAACGCCTGTGCAACAACCTAACCGTAATTATGATAAAAATGCACATAATAAGATTCTTACATAATGTAACAGAGGTGAAACTGGTAAAAAGTATCAATATATTTATATTATTTGAAACTGACAATTAGCACAGTAACAGAGGGACTATAATAAAAACAAGTTAAACATATTTCCTTCGCTTACATTTCAAAACGAACCAACCAATTTCCCCACTAGATCATTGATTATACATTCCCGTCGTGTCTCGATGATAAAAAATCGTAACATCTAACGAAGTCAAACGAAAAGGGGAATGTGATAAAAAATTCCGTGACTAATCAATACAATTCACTCACCGTCAACTTTAACGAGATACTGGCGATTCCTGTAATATTATTTCTGATAAATTCCCTAAATGTTTTCATTATCTTTTGCAAACTTAATTAATATGTTTGCTTTTTCAGCTGGTCAACTGTACCTACTGCAAAATGAAGCAAGGTAAGATGCAACAAAAAATGTAACTAAATTTTGTACTACTACTACTAAGTTTCACTTTAAAATTTAAATTCTTATCTTCCGTAGGGATGATGAAGCAAAAAAAAAACATACCCAAAATTATTTAAATAGTTTTAAAGGCACATTTATGCTTTTTTTAATGTACGGATTTTTTTTTAATTTTACACAGGTACGAACTTTTCTTGGTAAAAGATGTTTCGTTACGATATCTTCTGACTGAGATCGAACCTGGAATCCTCTGTGCATCCGGTCGGTATGTTGACCGTCGTATTCGATAGAACGGCTCATATTCGATAGACAGAAAAATATAACAAATACAGAACGGCGAGTTTGTAATTATAGGCCGAGAACGAGAATGCGAGGTGTCGAGACATCGCGATAATATCGAAACGAAACATTTTCGTGCAGAATTGTTGTCCATCGGCGTTTAATATAGGTATTTAATAAAACGGTCAAGCCGCTGTTAGCGTCTGCGAGCTGATTTATTGTTGCATCCCGTGTGAATATCGATTCTGTGCGATGTCGACGTGTAGTAAACGCAAAAACGATCTTTTAAGATAACATTTCTGTTTAACCGTACACTGGGTGAGTACAAAAACATTGTTTTTTTTTTTTTTATAAATTTGAAGTAGCAAACGAGCAAGCAGCCCACCTGATGGTAAGTGGTTACTGCCGCCCAT
>DWNE01010269.1:0-10433 GCA_018249875.1 Cecropterus toxeus
TTATAATTATAGAATCTAGTAAATCGCTCGGAGCAGTTAGTCTACAAATAAGAAAACACTAGCCCAAATCGAACAAAAAGATAGTGCCAATTATATTGAAGTTTCTTTGATAATACTAAACTAAATATAGCCCCAATAAATTTATACATTAGATAAAACTATTGCCAATTGGAGTGTATTCCTTCAACATTCTATTATATTGAAGTTTCTTTGACAATACTTAACTAAATATAGAACCAAAATATAGGGAATTAGATAAAACTATTGCCAATTTTATTGGAGTGTACTTCCTTCAACATTGCCCTAATTACACTAATAAACACATGAAAATAATCCTAACAAATTACGATAACACTTATCGGTGTCAATTATTTCTAATAGAATCTGTAATTTGATCAAATTCAGCACATTTAATTATTATACAGCTATGAATAGTAATTCAATTGAGGTTTACAATTAATTATCTCTGTTACGTGACCTGTTTATGTAGTCAAATAGTATAATGTAAATAAACAAGACATTCAAATGACACCTGTACATACAAATATACGCTTTCTACACTCATACCCCACACTAGGATTTTCTCATGTATCATGGGTGCCATGGACACACACAAAGACGAATACACAAACACCTAGACCCAGAGCAGAATTCTAAACTCATCATTAAGTTGTCGATGCGGCCGGGGATCGAACCCGGAACCCACTGCATGTCAGACTGGCATTGTGACCGCTCCGCCACGCGGATCGGCAATAAATTTGCAAACAAGGAAAGGAATAAGGGAGAAAATCCAGGAAATAGGCAAGAGCGTCTTCCTATGAACCTTACATGGCTGACTGATGCTTTAATGCTTTTAAAATGATGAAATACTTCTATCATGGCCTAGAACTGTCGTGACTTATCAAGACATATACAAGTCTAAACACAAGAAGAGTTGCTGCAGCTAACGACCGGATCCATTAAATATCAAATTAGCTCAATATTAACATACAGTTTCATTATGTTAATTTAATATCGTTTTGACAACATTTTCAATGCGTATTTTAAAAACTTTATTTCACATTCTATTCTCCTAGCATTGTCTTAGGGGCGATGCATTAATCACGAGATTTTTTTTTGGCATTTTTAACCCCCTCTCCCCTTTGGTGATACAAGGTGAGGTTAAAGACTCACCCCGTCCCGGTATAACACGTGTATTTTTTGTGTCTACAGATTTTTTTTATATTTATAAAATTGTATGCGTATCATCCACTATATTATAGAAAATTAAAGCCTACAATCATAACATCTAGAGGTAGACAGAAAGGTTTGACTGACATAAAATAACACACCTAACGCCGCTTTTCGGTTGCAAAATCGCGCGTTTGCGAAAAAATAAAAGCACGTGAAGTATTACCCCCCTCATGATATTTGTGGTTTTTTATGGACTCTTTCTAAGCCTTACGTGATTAATTGACAGCCCCTTATTTTAAGTTCCTAAGTTCAACGAGTAACGTAAACGGGAATGCACACTTCCCATTTAAATGCGTTTCATGCAGTTGCGCCGAATCTTGGAAATTTCTAACTAATAATAAAAATTCAGGTTCACATAATCCTTGCATATATTACAATAGGGAAGGTCGAAACGTTGGCGCCTGTGTCGGCGCCGGGGCGTCGCTCGAATAGGAATGCCGACTTAGCAAATGCAGGGAGATGTAGATGCTCGTATGTCATACGCACGATAGATTACTTTATTAGCTAACACGCATGACTAACTTACTTATCTTCCGACAAAACTTCCGACCATTCTATTGATTGAAGTTGGAACTATTCGACGAAATAGTTCGTCGATCTTTCTATTGTTGTATTCATTTGAAGTCTGTGATCTTGTGTCATGTTACATAGCTTTTATAACTTTACCGAGTTATCGTATGACAGTAGTAAAATTATCGTATTTTGCATCAAATTATCGTACAAGTACAATAACAACCCTACCTCTCTCTAACTTTTTTTTTTCTAGTGTTAGCGCCATCTTAGCTATCTGTTCAAGAACAATAATGTGCTGTCTGCTGCGATAAGCTGATGATAAGGCTTAGCGTGGAGAGAATTTTCCAATGAGAATTTCTATCATTCTCTTTCGAATTGGTCTACCAGGTTCGGAATTGCATGCCTCTTCAATCTTGTGAACTGTACGCTGCCACTAACTGCCTCCTAACTGCGCGGCTAGTTCGTTTCTGGGCCTATTTAGTTTAATTTGATAGTTATTACTAACTAACTTTTTGACGATGTTTTTTTTTTTTGCTTCGTCAAACTACGAAATTTTTTACGGTTTTTCATTTCAGCAACCAAAAAAAAAACGACATCTGAAAGTATTTCCCAACCAAAACCAAGTGCTCTCAAAATATTTAGCGACCAAAATAAAACAAGGTCGTCTCTGAATAATATAATATGATCAAAATATTTTACAGCCATAACAGATAATGTAAAATTTTCGTACAATTAAAATGTACTATTGTACTTCATCTGTTAATGTAGAAAATTACCATACGGTTCGGAACACAGGTGTAAATCTATGTCATGAACTATCTGTGTGCCACTTTTTAGCGAAATCAGACCGGTAGTTTTTAGGGTGAAACAGTAACAATCACACAAACATCATCACAAACTTCCGCATTTATACTATTTGTAAGATAAGATTTCAAAGGTACCTAATGTAGACATGTGGATGTCGACATTTGCTCTATAACATCATGAAAGGTATAAATCAAAGGTGCAAGGTTTTAGTTTCTAACAAATAAAATATATAAGATTATTTATGCCTCACGGTTTCATTCACATAGAAAAATTTAGCATACCAATAATTTTTAATAACTTTTGAAAGCAGAGATTTTAAAGAAGTAACAACCAAATGTAATCTCCAGATATTTTTAAGTATATTCACACCATTAATTCAATAGTTTTGTTTGGATACAATTTCTAACACACACATTCAGACAAAGTTTCTAAAAATATAATAACATTTGTTATTACATATTTTTATTGTTCAAACTATTATTAACCAACTTCCAAAAAGAAGGAGGTTCTCAATTTGTCTGTATTTTCTTTTTATTTATAGAAGTGTATATTGCCTGTATTTTATAGAACTAGCATGGCAAAGGGACACCTTTGCCATGCTATGCATGCATGCATTTGTAGGATGGCATGGTGACACACCATGCCATCCTACACACAAGAAAGTACAAAGTTTAACCTATGGCTATGCCAGACATCTGAACGATAACCATTTAGATTTTCATTATGAGTTTTTATGTTTGAGTGTGTATGGATGTGCATATAGCATCCTCTCAGGCTTGCTAGGAGTAGGTATGGTGGTCAAATATGTTGTCATTTTTGATTTTCTGACAGTAGTTTATTGTGATTTATTTAGAAGTGCATTTTAGTGGAGCTTTATTATGAGCCCATTTTATTATGTAAAATAGCGTAAACAAGGAAAATAATTATATTGAAACTGACATAACAAATATAGTGAAAATATTTCCCAGAAATATATTAATTGTGTATTAAAATTTCAGATTGCGTGTAAAACATACGTATTCAATATTTTTCTTTCGACATTATTAATGAATCCATTGAATCAAATTATAATTACTGGCAGAAAAACATTAATAATCTTCGTTAAAAAATTTAAGCAAAAAATTACTTACTCAACAGTCATCAAACACCTTGTTGGCCGGTGACAACAGCTGTATGCGATTATTATTGTTCCGTAATACGCTAATACTACTTATTTTCACAAAACACTTATCTAAAATTAAAATAAAGTTATAGAGTTATCAAATTATTTTCATAAATATGATACACACACTCAGAAATTCATCGAACTATCGATAAGAAGAATATGAACGCGACATACATAACTTCCCAATTCCCATGGTTAGTTATTTGACGTTCATTCTCTTGCATTGAATTAGACACATGACATTTTAATCCATAGCTATTGTTTCTTTTCTCTTGTTGACTGAACCGAATTGTTTTATGGATATATCTTTTAATATTTTTATTTTAAAACTCAATCATTTATAATAGCAATTGTAATGTATCAAAAGTCCCCAATATCAAAAAACAAAGTTATGTTATCCGAGCGCGTTAAATGTATTGTACAATATTATACGCGCCATTTTTTCTCTACATACATCATTAATAGTCTGTAAAACTTGTCACTGTCAACGTCACAATTCAACATGTTTTGACAAGACCATTGAGTTTAATGAAAAAAGCGCTAAATTTCTACTGAAGACACTGAAGTGAAGATTATTAAAACATAAATTAAAACTTTAAAGCAGCAATTTGTGTCATGTATAATAATTAACACGCTAAAAATGGAAGAAGAGAGTTAGTATCGTGTCACATTCGTTTTCTACGCGTGTTCTAATTTTATTAGTATAAACACGCCTATGTTTTTAGAATTACTACGAAAGAAGAAAAAGGCATTGAACGGGAGTAACAGGCGAGCTTTGGCTGAAGCTTGCAACGATCTCGCGACATACTACTACAAACACGCGCGGTACTGCGATGCTCTTGAAGAGTACAAGAACGAAGCGTCGATATGCAAGGAGCTCGGTCTGCGGATGGAGTGGGGCACTTGCAATCGCATGATGGGTGAGATGCACATGCTGTTAGCGGAGTTCGAAAAAGCCCTGAAGTACGAGGAGAGGCATTTAGGTGAGTATTTCGGTGCAATGTCATGTGTGTTAAAAAGTCTAGGTAATGGTAATTTAGTGGCAAATTTTATGTTTGCTAAGCTTTCCTAAAATTTGAACAACATCTCATATGTTTGAAATAAAAATATATAAATGTCTCATTCTGTGATTGTTATAGTAATGTAATTATTTACACTAAACATGTAAATAAATTTAATAAAATCCGATTGATAGTTTATTAACATGAAAACTTACAGTATGACTTCATTTATATTCATGAGTTTAATTTTTATTTAATTGATATAATTATGAGCATAAAACCTATGGCAAATTTTATCAAATTTAGTCCAAAATTAAACCTAGACACATCAAACAATGCCCATATTTTATATATTTTTGTAGATATCTAAAATTTAAGTAGTAAACAAGCATGCAGTTCACATGATGGTAAGTTATCACTGCCCCCGTAGACATCTGTAAGCTACATCATATACAACAGGGGTTCTGTTTGAAGTCTATTACATGCTTTGCCTTCCCTAAGGGCTAAGATGCTTGTCTTATATGGAAGGGAGCCGGCATCCACAACCTTCTACCAAAATATACAAACAGCTCAAGCCAAAAATAGATTTAAGTATATGAATTTAAAGGAATATTATCATGCAATTCATACATTTTAATATGTTATAGGTACTCCCTAAATGCATTTTTTTTAATATCTTTTTTCAAAAACCCGCATATTGTGAGTATGAATTACATATTAAAAAACTGTATATCTATAGATATAATAAATCTGTAGAGAGGTCAGTTCTGTACATGAAATATATATGCAAAATAACTATCAGGGGGTGATTAGGGCTCGATACTGATGCCAAAAATGCAATCAGTAAAATTTATGTCTGTCTGTCTGTCTGTCTTTCTGTCTGTCTGTCCGTCTGTCTGTATAACTGTTATAGAAACAAAAACTACTCGACGGATTTTAACGAAACTTGGTACAATTATTCTTCATACTCCTGAGCAGGTTATAGTATACTTTTCATTACGCTACAATCAATAGGAGCAGAGCAGTGAAGGGAAATGTTGGGAAAACGGGAGAAGTTACGCCATTTTTTAAGCTTCCGTCGCGTGTGCAACCTTAATTGTTAAAACTACACAGAAGTAATTTCATTTCTTTTAAACGCGGGTAAAATAATTGTTTGTCGTCCATCGTTTCTAGTACGGGATAGAACAACCGAAACACGTATATTAGACGGGCACTGGCATTCAAAGTGTTGTCAGACGGCAATCCCGGCGTCGAGTAATCGCTCGATTAGCCTTTGAAACCCGAAACGCTAGACAAAGGAACAGTCAATCTGCGATAGTTAGTTGTGATAGAGCAAATTGCTCCATTTAGGCCTAACACGTGAATTATTGTTACCAGAAACATCTTGACGTATTAATCTAGCAATAATTGCCTGAGAGTAGAATCTCCGGCTCTCAATCAAAGATCCGAGGACGAAGGAAATCGAAGGAGCAATAATTTTTAAAACATTATGTGGCTAATAGACATTGATTATTGATTACTGCTTCAAATTGAAGGAAAACATCGCGAGGAAACCTTCTAAGAGTTCTTTAAAAAACTCTCAAAAGTATGTGAAGTCTACCAATTCGTGCTTGACCAGTGAATCATTGGTTCAGAATGCTCATGCCCAGTGGGTCAATAATGAGACGGAATTTGAGCAATTTGGTCTCTGACACCACTAACCAACTGTTCATCCGATTGACTGTTATTTTGTGTGCAGCGTTTTAGGTTTGATCGATTTTTTTTTATTAAACTAAAGTGACAAACGAGCATGGACACCCGTAAGCATGGACATCCGTTAGCAACCTCACATAGAACAGGGGTTCTGTCTGAAGTCAATCGACTTCGTAAGAGCGCATCTAATCAGATTCGTTCTTACTCCAGAGGACTAAGATGGTAGCTTCAAATATAAGTGAGCCGGCAACCACACCCTTCCACCTCACGCAAGAACTGCTTCACGCTAGAAAAAGGTGTGGTGGTGGTGCTTCTCGGAATGAACTACACTGGTTCTACCACCTGGTGAATTAAACATATGATAGTCTTAATCGGTAAAGGTATGAAAAACGGATGGAACCGCGGGAAAAGTTATGTTATAAGGGATAGTTGTATGAATTTTGGCTTGACTTTGGGCTTCAAAATTTATATCTCTGATTTTTGGATATTTCACTCGTACATAGTTTTGAGTATATGTTCAAAAGTGGTTTCCATTATGGTTCTCTCGAGCTATCACCAAAACACCCAATTATAAATGAATATTGGTCTAGTTATAAATTTGTTCTGTACATATTTATTTCGTACATTTTATAGATATCACATTTTCTGTTTGCGGCAATTTTTTATATTTGGGTCGACTTTAGAGACACTAATATTTCATTCCTACAAAAACAGGGTTCAGCGCAGCGGTGTTCTATGTATTTTTAAATAGAAAAAACCGTTCTACACTCATAGCCCCAAACAAGGATTGTGCTCATGATGACCGCTCTTTGTCCTGGGGAATAGCAACGCATCTGTGATTGACTTTAGATATAACCCTTGTCTACATGAAGAAGCTTATAAATTGTTGTTGCTTATAAATGCTAGTTTGCCACTTCAGTCTGATAAGAAAAAAATATTTTACCCATCATTTTTTTTCCATAAAAGTGAAAGTACCTTTCCCACTCTGAGAGGAGATCCGTGCCTAGCAGTGGAATGGCTATGTCCTCTGTACTCACTTATTACGTTTCCTTAAAACATTTAATGTTTACGTTTCCACCAATATATTGCCATATCTATTGCACGTTTACATTTTCCTTTTCGACCATAAATTGCAATGTACATGAAACATGTAAATTTTCCCTTTCCACGATGCATTGCAATGTACATGGAACGTTTACATTTTCATTTTGACCATAAGTTGCGGTATACATGGCACGTTTACACGTTCGAGTTCGACGATATATTGCAATGTACATGGCACATTTACATTTTCGTGTTCGACCCTATATTGCAATTTATATGGCACGTTTACATTTTTCTTTTCGACCAAACATTGCAATGTACCTTGCACGTTTACATTTTCGTTTTCGACCATACATTGCAATGTACATGTCACGTTTACACTTCCATTTACGACCACAGCTAGTAATGTACTTCGAAATAATGATCAAATCGCAACCAATGATTATTTTGAGGAAACATTATTAACTCGTACTAACAGCAGAATAATAGGTTTTAACAACCTAGCTGAGCACTTTAACTAAGTTTACAGAACGGAGCTTTCCGCTTGCATTCTCAAACACGAGCTTATTAAAATGCACAGTTCAAATATTTTAACAAAAGCTCGATTCTTGCGTGCCAAGTTTGCTTTGTTTGTTAAAAATGTTTATTAACGAAAATGGCGTACTTAGGACGCGATTGGTCGCGTGCTCTGAGGGTTTTTTTTAATTAGCACGCTGAAACCCTGGACATTTTGGAAAATAGTAGACTATATGACAATAATCTATCGTTAAGTGAATGTTTCGTTAAAATCGATTAATAGTAAAGCTTTCTTTCGAGTCGTGGGTGCCACGGACACACAACGATAAACAAACATATACCCGACTCAGAATAGGAATCTGAAATCACCATATAACTGATTTGTCGGGGATCGAACCCAGATATCACCGTTCGTCAGACCGGCGTCGTAATTGATCCGTCACGCGCGTTGTTTAATTAATTCAAAGATAGATATAATTTTATAGATATAAAATTGTATCGATCGTTATTTAGAAGAAATAAAATTGTTTTCTGAAAACGACATCAACTAACATTTGAATGTAATGTGCTGAAAACAAAAAAGGAAATAGGCAATCCGAAAACTAAAGGATCCGCATGTTCAACTACCAACGGTCACCCATCCAAGCTGATCGACATTGCTTAACTTTGCTAATCGATTATGTTCTACACGTTGTTGCGAGATTCTGCTTAGCTTCCGTCCTAAGGCTTTGATTTTCCTCCGCCACAAGGCTTTCTAAAATCGAATAAGGCACACAACTGCGTCACAAAGGATTTTACGGTAGGAAGCTTAGTGGGTTTCATTGAGGGCGCCACTATCGCTCCGTGCTTCTAACCTCGTTTGCATTCAACTCAATTGGGTTATTCTAATTATTATTTGGGAACATCGTGAACTATCACATATATGTGATAGTTTTGTTAAAATATTTGCTTGATAGTCTTTTCAATAATTTGAAGATAGAAAATTATTTTATTCTCTCTGTCTAAGTGAAAAGAGATCTCTATCTCTGTCTGTTGAAACGTGAATAATGAGTTTAGATTTTGTTCTGGGTCTGGGTGTTTGTGTATTCGTCTTTGTGTGTCTATATGTGCACTCACGATACAGGGGAAAATTCTACTGTAAGGCAATGAGTGTAGACAGCGTTTATGTTTATGTCTTACTCCTCTCTCTTAGCAGCATTAATAAATAATATATTTTTTGTATCGTTTATAAGAAATCTGCATCAACATAGTAACATAACAGTAATATATTGCAGTAGCTTATTTACTAGCCCTCCTAAGAAATTAAGTCACTCCTTCCTGCCCCCTTTTTTCCTTTTTACAGGCACCTATTTTATTTACGTAGCCTATGTCACTACAAACTGGAAGATTCCAATGATATGTTATATGTCACAATCTATCAAGCCATTTGGGCTGAAGCTTGCCAAAGAAATTGACATACATACGTACTTACAAACGCTCGAAAATAGTATTCCCTTCCTGACGCAGTCAGATAAAACACCCTTTTTTGACATGTCACGTTTCGGAACTTATATATAATAACTCCTCTTCGACTCTTCGTCAACAAAACAAGCATAATTTAACTTTAAGCCTAAACCTAAGCATTAGACCTATATGACAACATGACCTAGGCGTCCTAAATAAGTCTCAGTCGAGACCCACTCACATGTTAAGATCCTGCAATCTTGTTAGTGTCTGAGATGAAGGAAAACCGCTTCATTTTATGGTAATACACCTAAGAGCCACGTTAATAAGGTTTACATTGCATTTAGTTTGAATATCCAATAAAAGGGAGTTTACGAAAACATGGACTAAGAACATAAGATAACGTCTTGTGAAATTGTGTTGCAGTACATTTGTATGAGTAACTAAACCACATTATTATTTGTTTTTAAATCAAACGAATTGCATAACAATGAATTTTACTTTTGCAGTTTACTCCTTAAGTATCGAGTTTCATATAAGGCGCCCGATATGAGAAAAATATATGGAGTAAAATCTAGTGATCGAATGACCTCGTTACGTTTTTTACACTCGTTCAAATTTGATGGCTCATTTATTGTTATTATTTTTGACTTTTTAAATGTTTGCTCACATATTTTTGTAATGTCGGGAGTTTTTTTTAATTTAAATTTAATTTTATTGCGCCTGTTTCGACAATCGTATTTAAGGAGTAAACTTAGTCGTGCGTCTGAGTTGACACATACTATTTCTTGATTGTTTTCTATGATTTTTTTTTGGCATGCGCTACAGCCTATACGGCTTGACGGATTGTGACGTATGAGAGGCTAGATAATTTAAAAATGGCGCCTGCAAATAGGCGAGAAAAGGGGAGAGCGACGATTATTTTTTTAATCACGGTAATGGGTATCAAATAATATTGTAACTGACAATTTATAAGTGCTCTCCTAGGCCTATGCAAAATAAAGACATTTCATTTTATT
>DWNE01010270.1:0-10433 GCA_018249875.1 Cecropterus toxeus
GCTGTATCTCATAAACCGTGATAGCTAGAAAGCTGAAATTTTCACAAATGATGTATTTCCGTTGCCGCTATAACAAATACTAAAAATTATAAAAATATGTATATTAAGGTGGGTCCCCATACAATAAACGTGTTTTTTGCTCAATATTGTAGACAATGGTACGAAACCCTTCGTGCGCTAGTCCGACTCGCACTTGACCGATTTTGTCAGATTGAAGTAGCAAACGAACATGCAATCCACCTGATGGTAAGTTGTTACTGCCACCCGTAAACCTCTGTAACCTCATATAGAACAGGAGTTCTATCTGAAGTCGATTCAGCCCCGGATTTGGGGCGAGGCCTATGTCCCAGGGCGGCAAATTCAAACCTTGCTTACGAATGCGCAACTCATCACTGTTCAGTGTTCAGAACCGTATGATAATTTCACAGTAACGTACCATGTACAGTAGTAGTACATTATTTTTTGGTCGCCAAATATTTTGAGAACACTTGTTTGGTTGTGAAATACTTTCAGATGTCGTTTTTTTTTCTTCGCCAAATATTTTGGGAACACGTGCTTTTAGTTGCGAAACACGTTTTTTCATGGATACTTCCATCAAGTACCCATAAAAAAAACGTGTTAATCATGGTAAAAGGAAATTCAAGTGGGCAGGGCGGCATTTTAAATTTTTTGCCCCACCTAAAAATAAGTAAAGATCCGGGGCTACAATTGAATGCTCAGGGTTGGTTGGTTATTTGAATTGAAACATTAAGTAAACACTTATTTTTCAGTTATAAACATTTTCTTGTACCTAATTCTAAATTTGGAATTATTTCGTTAATTTCAGGTCCAGTTGTCTGTCTTGTTTTGGTGAATTTGTGAATAAATTTATTTTACAAATATTGAAAACATTTTTATTTCTCTCGATTTTCTACCTAATTTTGAAAAAAGCTGTTACATACGCTATGTAGTTTTGAATAGCTCCATTCCCTCTCTTCCTGTGAGTTTCGTAGGTGGCGACTAAGGGACAAATTCCTGTATGACATCAACACCTACTGTTGTCACCAACTCGCATGGCAGGTATGTTGACTATTGCCAAAAAAACTCAAAAGGGCAGATGGATGAAATGGGAATAAAGTGTAACGTAGCAGTGGTGAGATGCTCTAATGTGGTAAGATGCGGTTACGTGGGGGTGAGGTGAGACGAGGGGGTGTGGTGAGGCGAGGGAGTGAGGAGAGGACCTCTCCTCTCCTCTGGAGAGATTGCCGTTGGACTGTGCTATTATAATTTTGAAATAAGAATATGAAATAATAATTTGTCAAATATTCCTAAAAAGTGCATTTTATTTTTTGCATATTTTCCTTGGCGTTATAAGTGCAAACTAAGTACTACTAAAAAGTAAACAGGACATTCAGCGAGATTAGTCCAAAGATAAGCTTGCTAGAGGTGGTGTTCTATGGTCTACGACCAGTATCTACATTATCTGTTACAACTATTATATAAACGCTACAAAATAAGACTATAAAATACTAAAACATAAAACCTTCTCCCCCAAAATTTAATAATCGCGCCTCTCCTCTCCTCACCACGCCTCACCCTCTTTCCCCTCGCCTCTCCTCATCTCACCCCTTGTCACCGCACCTCACCACATTAAAGCATCTCACCACTGCTTGTTACCGTATATCGTTATAAAATAACACAATATACATCATCATCATCATCGCACGTCTCGTCACCTCTTCCTCTTACCCTCCACGTTGTTTCGTACCAAATTTCAAGATTTAGAGTTCACGGAAAGTACCCTATAGGTTTTAAATTCTTTGTGCTGTGTGTAACAAAAGGGCTGTATCTTTTGATCCCGTTGGCTTAGAAGTTTGTTTTTTCACAGCTCCAAGGGACAATAAACCAGAGGATTTGATATAAATTTCAGCTTGATACCTGCACGCGTTCCTGAGAAAAAGAGACTTGATAGACGGACGGACGTACAAAAAGTGATCCTATAAAGGTTCCGTTATTTCTTTTCGAGGTACGGAACCCTAAAACTTGTAGTATATTAACACTATGAATTTTGTTTGATTTTGTTTTATTTGAAGCATTTTTACGAAAGAACGTCTAACCCTAACACATGAAATACTTTTCAATGATAACAGAAGAAAAATCGGCGTCACATTTGAAATCAGAGTAACAGAGAATTTGACATAAGTTTAAGTCATTAGATAGAGTAATATGTAAGAAAATTATGAAGTTTTAAGTACAATTTTATCACAACAATCCTCATATACAGTTTTTATAAGTATTTAAATTTACACGTAAGTATTTATTTGATTTCAGTGCTAACAGTGTAATTAACAGTTCAGCGCCACCAACACGCTCTGCGTGTTGTTGTAAATACCGTAGTGCCAGCAACACGCTAGGCGCGCTCACAGCTTTATAAACAAAGTCGGCTTCGGGGCATTCGTAATACGTAGTGGCATTGACAGTGTTTATGTGGCCTTCTCAGTGGTGGATTTACTAAAAGGCTGAGTAGGCTTGAGCCTAGGGTGGCAGATTTTGGGGGCGGCAAATATAATGCTATGTTGTTGATTCTTTTTCGTCCACCAACTCCTGAGATTATTTAAATGTTGACGACGTACATCAAGGCAGCAAATCTAATAAGTTCAGTGGTGGAAATTGCGCGTGTTAGATGGCTAATTACCACTAGGTGACTGCATGCTCATTTGTTATTTCCATGTTATAAATGAAGAAGTCGAGCTAATTTTTGGAATTTTCCCAAAAGCAAGTGCTGCTTGGCAACAGCTTAGTAGACTGCAATTTTTATGCGTGACAAGGCAATGTCATTTCAGCATAAACATTTTCATTTTCATTCAGCATTTCATTTTCATTTTCGGCATTTTCATTTCAGCATAAACAGGTAAATAATGTTTTTAAGAATCAGTAAGCTGTACATTTGTACATCTTATTCGATTCTATATGAAATCATTCCATTTGAAACAGAATCTATTCGATATTTCTATTAAAGCTGTATTTCAGAAATGTTTACAGATGTCCATGGACGATGGACTAAATAAGATATTCTCAAAAATGCTTCGACTACTACCTTTTGGGTTTATTGTATTCTAGCGCCCTTACAAATGTCAGAAAGCAATACCAGGAGTAGCAGCCACTATCTTGATCATCTTAAAATATACAGTCTAATGGAGAACCTCGTCTTTGATCCGGATTAAGAACGCTTGAAAAAGACCATGAATTCGCATCTTCTGAAAACCATCATGAATTCTTAAAATTTTCACGTATTTTTTCTTCCAGACAAAGCATGGCAAAGTGTCGGCGGAAACGAAAGTATGTTCCATTTTACTATTTTATCCCATTATTTATATAAATGTACTGATCTTTTATCCATATTTATAATTCCATCGACAGTAATTACCCGACTGTGTTAGAAAGAGGATAATGTTTTTCTATCGTATGTGTGTATGTTTGTATGTATGTTTGTATTAATGTATATCCTTTTCCTTTCGCGTGCGTTGCAGCTGAAACAACGGATGACGGGTTATAACATATGGCATATCATTAAAATTCTTTCAGTTTGTAAAGTGACATAGGCTAAATAATTCTAAATAAGGCTAAATAATCACCAGGGGGTAGAACCAGAGAAGTTCGACCGGGGAAGTACCACCGCCACACCTATTTCTAGCCTGAATTTTTTTGCGTTTCGGTGGAAGGGTGTGGTTGCCGGCACACTCTTATACGAGGCGACCATCATAGTCCTCGGGAGTAGCAACGCATCTGTGATTGACTTCAGATAGAACCCATGTTCTATTTGAAGTTGCTTACAGGTGTCCATGGGCGGCAGTGACCACTTACCACCAGGTGAACTGCATGCTCGTTTGCTACTTTAATCGGATAAAAAAATAATAATAATTTAAAAAATGGCACATGTAAGTTTGGCAAAAAGGGGGGGAAGCGGCGACATTTTTATTATCATGACAATATGGGTATAAATAATAAAACCAGACTTTTTAGTAGTCGGTTCTCTTGATTGTTTTTCTAAAAAATATTTTTTGTTTTCCAGGATGTGCAAAACGTAAGTACCTATTAAAAGAAAATCCCGAATATGATATGAACTGGTATGGAGTAAAATGAAATGTCTTTATTTTGTATAGGCCTTTTTCTTATCCTAACACTGGATCGGAATACCCAGTTAAGACAAAATTAAATTAATCAGCTCTAGACAACGTGGTTATAGTTGGTCCAAGTTCCAGCCTGGGACAGCCAGCGCCATGCCCTCATTGCGGCAGTGGGGCCTGACCTCTCGCTCACGGCCGTAGTCAAAGGTAAGGTCGAGAGCGAGAGATCTTGGAAAGCGGTTAAATCCTTCTGCGAGGAAGTCATCCTAGGGGGGCTACGGAAAGGGAGAGAGAAATCCTATGACAAAATACTACAAATAATAGGCACTAGATGGCGTTGCAAGTAATTCTATTAAAGCGCTACTGTTAAAATATCGAAAGTACGTGAAAACTACGAAATAAATAATCTTTTTAGTAATTCAAAGCTATGGTAAATAATCGAAAGTATAAATAAAAATCCATCAATTTAAAATCGATTATTTATGGCCAACAAATTATTTATAAAACACGATTATTCTAAAATAAAAATCGGTCAAATGCGAGTCGGACTCGCGCACGAAGGGTATCGCACCATTATCTACATTATTGAGCAAAAAACACGTTTATTGTATGGGGACCCACCTTAATATGTATATATATTTAATTTTTAGTATTTGTTGTTATAGCGGCAACGGAAATACATCATTTGTGAAAAATTCAGCTTTCTAGCTATCACGGTTTATGAGATACGGCCTGGAGACAGACAGACGGACAGACAGCGGAGTCTTAGTAATAGGGTCCCGTTTTACCCATTGGGTACAGAACCCTAAAAATGATAAGTTTTTATTTTGACAAATGTTACATTTTCAGAATGTTTAGTATCTCACAAGGAGGGTAATGTTTTTCGAGCGTATGTATGTTTGTTTGTTGTTTGTTGTTGTATCTATGTCCATTTGTTTGGCACGCGCTACAACCCAAACGGCTTGACGGATTGTGACGTACGCTATATCATATATAAATTATATACAAGAAAATTGTAGTAAGTTTATTGGATTTAAATATTGAAATCCAATACTCTTAGTAACGAACAGAAAACCTTCTGTCCGATTCTTGGCGGTTTCGTATAAATTACAATGGCTAATCTCCCAAGAGCCGTTATTTGTAATTCTAAATAACACCGCAGAAGTTAGTGATTGCTTTACGTTTCATTGATACTTGGATTTAAAAAATGCTTTATACATAATAAAAAAATATGTGCATTTAGTGAATTTATTTGCAAAGACGTTTGGAGGACTGAGTGTAATAATAGAAATATATAAGTTATTTAAAACTTTTTTGTCTGTCTGTTTGTCTGTTAATCCCATCATAGGAATACGATAAATAATGAGATAAATTGAAAATACATACGTATATCTTTAGCTTGAGTCATTATTAGGATCTAATCTTTCAAGTCCTCATTTCATTAAATCCATAAACAGGCTAGACAGTTATTATTTTTTACTGCTATTCATTCATCCATCTGCTACTACATAAGAAAACAAAGGAAAAACAAAGCGTGATGTTATAAGCCTATAGCATTCCTCAATAAATGGATAACACTCAACACAACACAAAAATATTTTTTCAATTCGAACGACTGTTCCTGAAATTAGCGCGTTTAGCCAAACAAACTCTTTGGCTTTATAATATTGGTATATAGCTATTATAGACATTTCTATTATTACCTTTCTCAGTCCTCGAAACTCATTTTGCAAACATATACGTTGCACAAATATACAAAACTTTAGATTTATATGACATATAATATATTACATTTCAAGGCGCACTGAAGTTTTCCGAGATAGGCTTCAAATGAGTCATTTATTTGTAAGTTAAAATGTAACTGATGTTGACAAATACTCTGATATAATGATAACAGATACGGTTTATTTTCAGTGGAATTTTACCGTTTCCATCTCTAATAAAGTTTTTATTACAAATCGCTGTGAATTTAAATAAAATTGTATAACTTTTTACGTTTTAACCTGCTAAATTATCTAAGTATTTGTTATGTATGTCATTCGTGTATACTTAAAGAAATTAAATTACTGATAATAATTGTGCAATTTGACATAAATTAATAAGTATTGTTTTAAAATCGGACATAACCATATTATAAAAAATATGAACGTTTATTAACTAAACAATATTGTTTTACCTGCACAGTGAATGACCATTTCTTAATAAATTAAAATATTTTAATAATATATAATTTAAAAACATCTCTCAAACTTTTATTATTAGTTATTTTAATTTAGCTTGTGAGTAAAAATTGCCAAATTCAACTTTTACGAGGAGTACATGGTAAAAATGAAGATTATGGCTATCTAAACACATTAAGGCAGACACATAAGCAAATAAGGGTTTTTTTCCAATACGTAGTACATAACTCTAAAATCTGACCAGAACACTACACTTACATTAACGCATAAACATTTTAATATATTTTTTACATGAAAAAAGAATATTAATATAAATACACAAATTTACCGTACCCTCACAACTTGAACACGCACACACGCGTAACGACGCAGTATTCAAATTAGGCACTTAGGAACTGAGTTGCGCGGGCGCAGCGAATGATACTGACTTCTGTACGCGTTACGTTGCCAATGTATCTAATGTAACAGTGTAACCTTGTTGGGGAGTAGTTTTATGATAAACGGCAATGTATGTACTAACGTTATCAGGGCAAATAGTAATGACACTGAAACAAAGGGCTGTAAACAGTCAACTATACGCCGTAACTGAAGTATGTAATTAAATGTTTGTATGTTGGTAAAACATAATTTCTCTTTTTTTTTGTTTATTGCGAAATTATTTGTCGATAAAGTCGACGTACTGTAAGATAACATGGTAAAATTATTTAGATTATTGTAAAAATACTTGTAATCGGACATGGATCATGTGCTCTGATGTTAAATTATCACAGCAAGACGGAGTTTCAATCACTGTATCAATCGGTTGTAGTCTATCTCAGAGAGTGTAGTCTATCTCAGAGAGTGTAGCTAACTTTTGTAACTATCCCCAAATCAAAGAGTAGTCCTAGGTTAGACCCCCTGTAGTTCCGGGACCAGAATTGGGCTACGGTATCTCCTGCCTGTCGTAAGAGGCGACTAAACGGGGCTTCCGGGGTTGCGGGCGGCAAGAGAGGGAGCTCGAACCGTCCAGCCAAGCGACCCCGGGAACGACGAAGGCATGTGTGGTCGCTTGCCGTCGTAACATCTGAAGGCACGGTGAGCGGAAATGCTCACCGGTGAGAGCCCGAAAGGGGCATCGCGCTCAGAGGACTCCGGTTGGTTCCGTTAATCATTAAAATTTGTGTCAGCTGGTCTTTTTTATCGTACCACGGAAACAGTTGTCATAAAGCCCAGAGAAGTATAGCATATACATACTGTCAAAAAACAAATTAAAATTTTATACCGATAATACGTGAGATACTTATAAAGCACTACGAATATATGACAAAAACGTGAACCCATAACAAATTTACGTCTCACCACAACATACTAAGCATGTAACGAGGCTTCTGTTTCGACGTCAGAATTTCGAAACATAAACAAAAAAGACGCTAAGACAAGATTAATGAGCGCTTTGAAAGTGTCACCGACATTGTTATATTTCAGACATTTTATGATAAGCCTTGCCAGCCGTAATCAGTAATGTGTACCATATTTTTAAAGTAACGGCTCGGAATGTGGTATTACAATAAAATAAGCTATAAAGCCGCGCATAATATAAATTTAGGTGTCACGGACAAACATAATGGTTATTATTATATACTAGTTTATTAACACGGCTCCGCCTGCTTCGGTCTCGTGTACCATGGTAATAGGTGTCCGATGTGTTAATACAGGTTATCTATCTTATTATCTTATATATATAAAAGGCAATTCCGACTCAGAGACTTATATATCGACAGCCGAAACTACTGTACCTAGAACCTTGAAATTGGGTACAGGGGTTCCTTTTATGGTGTAAGTGAGCAATAAGAGCTGCCAGGTGGTAGAACCAATGTAGTTCGACCGGGGAAGTACCACCGCCACACCTATTTCTAGCGTGAAGCAGTTCTTTCGTGAGGTGGAAGGGTGTGGTTGCCGGCTCACTTTTATGAGGCGACCATCGAAGTACTCGAGAGTTGCAACGC
Source organism: Cecropterus toxeus (assembly GCA_018249875.1). Lineage (NCBI taxonomy): Eukaryota > Metazoa > Arthropoda > Insecta > Lepidoptera > Hesperiidae > Cecropterus > Cecropterus toxeus. Next base: position 8,272 of record DWNE01010270.1, read on the forward strand.
ATCTGTGGTAGACTTCATATAAGAACCCTGTTCTATATGAAGTTGCTTACGAATGTCCATGGCGGAACTAACCACTTACCATCAGGTGGGCTGCTTCCTCGTTTGCTACTTCTTATTTATAAAATAAATAATAATAATAATAATGCCTATATGAGTTTTTGTTAAAATAGTGATGAAAAAAGTAATACAATATTTAGCTTACATACACATTTTGTCGTAATATTAAAAAAACGTAGAAGTTGATTACAGACGTCCATGGGCGGTAGTTACCACTTGCCATCAGGTGGACTGCATACTCGTTTGCTACTTCAGTCTGATAAAATAAGTGTTTTTCTTAATGATAATAAAATCACTCGATTATTCACTCGGTTATTCAAACAAGTCGTATAGCAACAATTAATTTATCGATTTATGACTGTAATACTAGAACAGTTAAACAATTATACATTCCGATCAGAAACAGTAAATAAACTGAATCTGGCCTAATTAATTGATTAAATGGTGTTAAGATGAACGCACACTGTCGATTTTTACGGGCATGAGTTTTATTTGTAACTAGCTGACTCCACAGAATTGCATTCTAATTTATAAGATGGACTGTTATGTCAAAATCCATATTACAAATTTTTATATTTTTAATACAAACATACATAGAGCGTATGTACGTGACGCAAGCGGGCAAAAATTAATTTATAATAGACATGGCTCTAAAAACACCTGATACTGTATTTGATTTTAGTGCAACACCGATCAGATACGGTAATTCTTAGTTTATTCATACTGTTTGTTTATTTCTGGCATAAACAATCTTGTACAAACAATAAAGTTTTTAACTTTCAGTTTCGTTAACTGTGTGCGTTTGGTTTTAATGAATAAAATCTTTTATACACATTCTATCAAGTTGAATTGTTATAAAGATTCCAAGTTTTGATTAATTTCACACTAATGAAATGGAATCTAAATAACATGTTCGTTTAACCGTTGTGTATGATTTACAGAATGTTTAACACAATCATATTGGAGAGTTATTTAAGAAATTGTTATTTACGACTGATTTAACCTACATTATTTCCCTGTGAGCCGTTACACAGTCTTGTGTTCTTCGTTGTTCACAAGAGGGTTTTTATTAGGGTTACGTGCCCAAAGGGTAAAAACGGAACCATATTACTAAGACTACGCCGTCTGTCTGTCCGTCTGTCTGCCATCAGGCTGTATCTCATGAACCGTGATAGCTAGACAGTTGAAAATACAAAAAAAAAACAGACTAAAATATTTAAAGGGGGCCTGCTACTCCACTAACAACTTCTCATTTTTTAAATCATTTTAATCCATATATTTAGGATGTTTCGAAAGCTTAACCACAGATCCGTTGCTACTCCCGAGGACTAAGATGGTCGCCTCATATAAAGGTGAGTCGGCAACCACACCCACCGCAATGAAAGAACTTTTTTTATCAGATGGAAGCAGCAAACGAGCATGCATTCCACTTGATGGTGTGATTACTGCCGCCCATGGACTAAAGAAGCAACTTCATATAGAACAGGGGTTCTATCTGAAGTCGACCACAGATGCGTTGCCACTTCCGAGGACTAGGATATTCGCCTCAAATCTCAACAAGAACTGCTTCGGGTAGGAATAGGTGTGACGGTACCGATCAATTATTCTACCACCTTAAATGTTATGTTTGATCTGAGCCCTAATTCGGTGATTAACCTTGGATTACGAAACGTACGAGTACAAAGGGTCTTCAAGAACAAAGCCATATTGACAAGTACTGGCTATCAAAGGCAGTCGTGACCTTTTCGTTTGCTAGGGTAACCATCTTGATAATTAAACCAGGAGTTTCATAAACTTTAAATAGTTTTTTATTTGAGTTTACTCCTTAAGAATCGGTTTTTTTTTTATATAAGGCGCCCGGTATGAGAAAAATATGAGAAGTAAAATCAACTGAACGAATTACCTTGTTACGTTTTTGGTGTGAGCAGTGCAGCTAGATAGTGGGTAGTGTGTCTCACTCTTACTTATGAAAAAACAACTTATAGTGGGGGTACGCTCTACGCACGATCTGGCTGCACTGATTGTGAGTAGGGTTGTAACAGAGGTGGTCTTAGCGGAGGCGGAGGCGGATGCGGAGGTGAAGAGGATCGCCTCCGCGGAGGCGG
>DWNE01010271.1:0-10432 GCA_018249875.1 Cecropterus toxeus
TGACAAAATTATAATTTTTCGCAATTTCAGCTTGCCTAAAAAACCTTCCCAAAATTCGTCATCAGCTCTCCGACTATTACTTCCCACACCCTACAAACCGACTTGCGGCAGCGCTTTAACTTTGCAATTGTGTCTGAAATAAGTAAAGCTTTGGTACCTATAGACCTGTTACCACAAAGGGCTATACCATAGCTTGCTATTTTTATAAATATAGTAAAAATATTTTAGAAATAGGAGAACTCCCAATTTTTTTACATATACTCCAAATCTACTTATTCCTTGACATTTTTAATATTCTTTATGGAATTTATGTAGGAGACGAGTATGCCAATCCATGTATCGATAGCCCTCTGTAATCGAACAAAGGCTAAATGAAGTGTGAAGTATACTAATCTGCCCTTGACATGTGGTAGTCTGTGGACTAAATCAGATTTGTGTAACCGCTGGCCTGCGGATGCGGTCCTTTTAGTTTTAGGATCAACGTCGATTTGATTGAGGATCCTAATCAGACCGATTACAAGTTTTAGTGAGTGAAAAATTACATACATATATCGGAAGCATATATTCGACCTATTTTAAAAACTGATCGAATCCACGCTAGCCTTTTTATTATGCATACAACGTGCGGAATACGGCTCGTGATTACTTTAACAAGCTTAATTTTAGCCAGCAACTTTGAAATGGTTGTCCTTGCCTGATGTAAAATCCATTATTGTGTTATCGGGCAAGTCTTTTTTTATCAGATTCAAGTAGCAAACGAGCATCCAGTCCATCTGATGGTAAGTGGTATCTGCCACCCATGGATATGCTAAGCAACTTCATATACAAGAGTTTCTATTTGATGTCGATCACTGACGCGTTGCTACTTCCGAGAACTGAGATGGTCGCCTAATATGTAATGAGTCGGCAACCACTCCCTTCCAACGAAACGCAAGAACTGATTCACGTTAGAAATAGGTGTTGCAGTGGTACCTCCCCGGCGAACTACTTGATTCTACCACCTGGCAAGTCTGCCGCACTAAGACTAATGGGAGTAACAATAATGAGTATATAATGAAAGCGAAAGGAAAAGAACAACTCATAGCAAACAGACCCAGTTGCAGACACATTAAGGTAAGGGAGATTAGAACCGGGATAATTCTTTCATAAACGTAACCAAATTCCCGAGCACAGTGCTGAGCACCGGGAACAATGGGATCAGCAGAGCGGAACACGGCACAAAGTGAAACAATCCCTTTGTCGGCACTTTTGCAATTTCAGTTTCCGGACCCATTCATTATTTACCTTACGGTCCCGATTTACGGGGCTAATCCTCCAACAATTAACATAGGCTACAAAAAAATTAAGAAAGAGGTGTATTTTTAGAGTGTACCCAAAGGGTAAAAACGAGACCCTACTGTTAGACACCGCTGTTCGTCTGTCAGTCACCGGGCCGTATCTCATGAACTGTGATAGCTGGACAGTTGAATTTCGCAGATGATATATTTCTGTTGCGACTATATAAAAAAATATTTAAGGAGGGCTCCCATACAACAAACGTGATTTCTTTTCCCATGTTTAGGGTAGCCAAATGGCAAAAATCGGAACCCTTATAGATTTGTCATCATTTTTGTCATGTCTGTTTGTCAGTCCGTCTGTCCGTCTGTCCGTATGTCACAGCCACTTTATTCGGAAACTATTAAGACTACAGAATTGAAACTTGGTAGGTAAGTGTATTCTGTTAACCGTTTTCCGAATTACGTACTAATAAAAAAAATATTAAATTTATGAGGGCTCCCCATACATGGAACAGAAACTCAAAAAAAATATTTCATGTTACCTACACGTGTCGGATATCTATAGAAAGGTCTTCAAAAATAACATTGAGGTTTCTAAAGCCATTATTTCTGAAAGTCGACAGATTGAGAGCAATGCCCTTTCAAAGCAGTAAAATGAGTGCCCCCCCGTGCCGAGTGTGAGTTTATTTAATATTTTTACAACAGAGCTATATTTTTCCTTGAAGATTTGTGAATGATAATGCTACGGAACCCTTCGCCTGCGAGTCCAACTCGCACTTGGCCAATTTTTTATTGAATGGTATGAAACCCTCTGGTCGCGATCCCGACTCGCACATGACAGATTTGTTTGTTTTAATTTCTCGATATAATTGCAGCTATCCATCAGATCTACTATATGTGTGCAAAAATTTACAGACCAGTATTTTTTGCGTAAAAAGTAACAAACATACGCACATCCTCACAAACTTTCGCATTTGTAACATTAGCATGATCGGTATTAAAAATTAATTTTCTACGGTATCCATTATCATAAAAATATATTACCTTAATTAACATGCAAATACGTATTATTACTCACGCTACACTATCAAATTGTATCTATATCGTACATCTCTAAATCAGCAAAAATTTTGAAATTTCATTATTTGTTTACTTTATAAAAGATCGTACCGCAACTCATATATAATTACCCCGGTACACAGTATTCTAAGGGAATATTTTTGTATATAACTGGACCCTCAGGTCGTATTCCCGGACCGGGCGCCTGTCAGCGGGACGGAAAACAATACACTGGGAGATTAATTTTTAAACGTTTTACCCTGAATTACCTTTCGTTCCCGTTTTCTAAGTCATACTGCCGGCGAGTAACGAGGGAATGTTTTAGTAGTAGTGATTTGAATACACACAGAGATTCCCCGACATTTGACATAGACCACTTTCAAAATTGAATTGGATTCGATGAAATCTTTGCAGCTATGTATCATGAAAAAAAAAACAAAATATTAATTGACGACTAGAAAAAAAAGCGCCAAATTTAAATAGTCCTTGACACTGGTAAACGGGAATCTGGTTAACGGTATTCTAGCATAGTTGTATTTGTATACAAAAGTGCATGATGTATTCAAATAATTGACCAAATGTAAACAACCTAGTTCTGTTAAAGAAAGCGGTGAAACAGATAGCGCACGGCGCATCAACGGACTTAATGTACACGCACATGTCATGACAATTTCTTCTATTTTAGAAGTTGACTATATCACTGTGTATTTTGCCAAAACATTGTACAGAATTCAATAAAAGAAGGCAATAGCGCCATCTCTTGACGACTTGCGGGACGGCCACATTACCGTTACTCAAAACGTGTTAATTCTAATAGTTTTAGAGGTATCACGTTTTTTGTTCCTATTGGTATTTCAGAGAGTAGCAATTAGTAAGTTCTAATTTAATTTAGTAATAATCCTAAATTGGTCTATAAAAACTAAAGAAAAAATACTATATAAAAACGTATATTATTTTCATTATTACATTATAAAAATACTGGCAGTAGAAAACTATTACAGAGATGGCATAATGTGTACAAATAGAACAATATATTTATAGTTTGACCCAGCTAACTCTCTCGTTGTAAGACACTTACCCACTTAACACGAACAAAAATTCTTATAGAAGCTGACATTCGAAATAAAAGGGACATTGTATAAAAATCTTTACGTTCAGGAAAATTAAGCTTTGTAGATTTTTAAGGCTTTGCAGAAGCAAGGCGCTTAATGTAATGAAAGGGTCCTAACGACCCATTGTTACGTCGCTGCCGGGATGACAATTGCAGGTTTGATTACCGATTTTAGACTGGTTTTAGAGTTCCGTAATCTTGTGTAAAAACGGAACTATAAAGAAATTTTCGATGTCGGTCTTTCACAGGGCTTCATCACTTGATTCGTTACAGATAGATATTTGAACTTTTTATAGAGTGCATATTTACTACAGAAACAAATACAAAAATTTAAAAAGTAAAAAATTAGGGGCGCCCTTTTAATTTTAGCACAAAATTCCCCGTAAAAGTGACCAATATTCGTCGACGTACATACTCTTATTTACTGGGCCGCAATAGAAAGATGTTTTTATTACGAGAGATGGACATCTATAACTGATATGATAAAATATCATACTTTCATACTAATATTATAAAGGCGAAAGTTTGTGACGATATATGTATGTCTCTTACTCTTTCTTTTTCATGTAAAAGCTCCTGATCCAATTTAAATGAATCTTGGCATACATATAGTTTATAACCCAGATTAACACATAGGAACCTTATCGTGATAAATAACTAATGCGGGCGGAGTCCCAGATAAAAGCTTGATAAAAATAAAAACATTTTAAAGGTGGTACGGAACCTTTTGTGTGCGAGATCGACTCGTGAGAATTATACGATGTAGAGCGTATATATCTTTATTTCATCTTTGTGTTCGAAATAATTGTCTTTGAATAAAATTATTTAATTATAAATAATATTGAAAACGCTGTAAAAAGCTGTATTCATTATTCAGCTTTAAATAAATCTATCAAATAAAATAAACTTTCATACAAAAACCCTTTTTCGTATAATTGTAATTACCAGTTAAAAGAAAAAAGGCTTTATTTCTTCAGATGTTATTTACTGTGGACCACTCTATCAAATTGGTCCCTTTACGCAGCCATTAGTTAATTACTGGGGACAAACAAAAGATCTTCAATCCATTAACTGTTTTGAACTCGCTAAATAACTATAAAGCTTAAATCTATATTTGAATGAATCAGTGAAATACAATTTAATCTGTTTATTCTCAGAGTAACGAAAGCAGGGTCAACGATGATACTGTAAAAATACGTCAAATTTTAAAGATTCTCTTTCAATAGTAAAGCTTATTTCATTCATAATACATCCCGCGAAAGTCATATATAAAAAAATATGGCTGTTATTATTCAAATTGGAAAATCTTACAAATATTTCAAACGTTCTTTCTTTTTTTTCACTCAAAAAAAAAAAGGAACGTTTGAAATTCTTATAGATATAATATCTAATTACATTTCGAGTAGGAATACAAGACCTCCTGCTACGAGTATTGTAAAATTAATAACTTTTTCCTTTTAATCAAGTTAAATAGTCAAACAAGGCAATACTCGTTCCGCGTGTAGAACAAATAAATTATTTAGATTCCAAGTGGATATTGGGACGCTATCTTTACTACGGTCTTGGAATCATACCAAGCTCGCTAAAGCTGTACAGTCATATTGAGTGTCAGTTATTTTTTTAATTTAATATTTTTTATGTTACTTGTACAATGTGAAGACTCACTAAGGATGTACAGTCGCGTAGATCTTACATTAACATTTTATTTCTAGAACGCCCTGCAGAACAAAATTTGGTTAAAAAAATGAGGTGAAATCAAATTTCATGCAATGTCACATCACAGGAAATGGCGTGGTAAACATTTATCACATGCGTTTTATGAATTTCGTATATAATGTATGTAGTGGAACGCCGAATACCTTCAACGTGAACTAGTATATAGCTAACATACTTACACTGCAAGTGTATGTATGTTAGCTATATACTAGTTGCATACATAAGAGGCAAGACCACTGCAACCAAAATAGAAAAATATTTTGTGCAATTGCCACTTAAGAAAGGAAAATTCTTTAAGTTAATAAAGTTACATTAAGAAAATCCTGCAGCATAACTTCTTTACCACATCCTCGAACCTGATTACAGGAAAAGCATTGTATATCAAAAAGCCGAAAAATGTTTAATAAATAGCAGTGAAATAAAGTAGGTTATACATATAGTCAATATAAACACAATATAACACTCGAATCTTCAAAGGCATTAAGCAACTTTCATTAAACGAGACATTACAGCTGAATAATGTTTCTTCCACGCCATAACTCAGGTGGCGACCACCGCTGTACGACGTTTAAATTGCCCTCGAAACAGTTATTACGAACAGAATGTTCATCTTTCACGGGCTTCATAAAAAATTCGGAAATTAAGCTATCTTTTACCGATCCTGTTTAGTACTTAGTTCATAGCTAGCGATAAGCGATATGCGACATGATGAATTAAGGTACCTTCGTCCGTGTTTGTGATACTTGTGTGTATCTGTGGTACGTTTAACACATTTATACTATGTGATACAATTATAGGAACGTGACTATCAAAAATTACTGTCTAACTGTTCGGCGACTACTAAGTAGTTTTATCACCTACATATATAAAAAAATCGACTATTGATACATTTTTCATTTACCACTCGAAGTTAACTAAAGCAACGATCTGTTCCACTTCGAGTAGTGCCGGCTGCTAAAGATTAATAATATTCTGTAACAGTCAATAACTAATGATATAGTATGATATATTTAATATGATCTAAAAGTTTTTACAGCCATAAATCAATAAAAGGATGACACTAATGCGAATTATAACGAAATAGTCGTCTAATTTGTTCAGGAATATGACGACCTTAATCAATGACAACCAAAATCCCTATATAGAGAAGGCCAATATCTAGCATATTTTTAAAGGTTCGCTTGGCTCTTAAAGGGTTAGATGAATGAGTAATCATTTTGTGCATACATTAGCATCTCACCTGCGATAAGACTAAAGCTTTATAATAAAAAATGGAGACTCCGAAACTCGAATGAATTGCTTTCGCGGAATTATTTTCAGAAGGAACGCCGGAAGCCGAGAGGCTGAATAAGTGTGAATTAATTAATATCAGATGAGTTTTGTTCGTTGATTTATCATGTTGTGATGGAACTTTTGATGCTTATTAAACAACTTTTAAAATTAACAGTCCGTCTGTGTTTGTTTAATAATTACTTCCATCTATTTTTGTTTAATGGTTAGCTAATATGTATGAAATTTGCTAAGAATCCCTCGCTCGTTGCTCTATGTACAAAAAAGGAAAATGTGATAGAATTCTTCGTAATTTGATTGCGGCTTCAGCTTCTTCCATCTTATAATTACAGGCTAAAATCTTTCCCTTAAGCCGGATATAACTTTAAGAACCTTTTCAACTAAACATGCATTTTGTAAGATAGCGAAAAATCAACTAAAAGCAAAAAAAATATTATTATAAAAAATGTCACAATTTATTTTATGCTTAATCTATATATTCTTATATATAAAAATGTAATGGCGTGCGTCTGTATGTCTGTTTGTTACTCACTCGCACAAGAACTACTGGTATTAAAATGAAATTTTGCATGAATGTAGCATATTTACCTGTCAACTTATGGAATATTTTTGATTTCAATATTTTACACTATTGAAAAATTATTTATGCCGCGTAGCGAAGCACGAGTACCTCTTTTCGCGAGACTTTTCATATAGGCGTATTTACTACACGAAAGTAATTACATATTGCACAAAAATATATTTCATATTATAATATTATATATTCATCACTTGTTTGTAGGTACTTCTACTTATTTGATATAAAAGAAATAAAATGTCCTAGTTTCCGCAAATTCACAGAATAGAACATGAAGGAAGGAAGTATTTTGCTCTGCTCCGGGATAATAGAAAGTAACGAAGAAGAATTGTGTTACAAATTGGTACAGAGATAGTAAGTAATCCAGGGCTTCGAAACTTAAGTACTAGGCATAATAACACGCTAAGTTTGAAACGGGGTTGTTATCTGAATTATTAGCTTAGGCTGGATTTCTTATAAAATCTTTGATTGAAACTAAGATAAGGTTTAGTAATTCTGAAAATTACAAAATTCCAAATGTTTCATCCCTTTTCTTTTGATAAGTAAACACTAATTCACGCACACCTCTGTAAGAAACGTTTTGATAAATCACATGAGCCCCTCTCAGCGATGAGATAAAATCCAAGTTCAGCAGTGGGACATAGATAAAATTGTATCTCATTAATGCCTTACCAAGAATTGAATTAGAGACCCAGCACATAGCAGGCTGTAAATATGGCCTGTAAATATGGTAATATTTGCCAGGTGCTGGAACCACTTTAGTTTGACCGGGTAAGTACCACCGCTACACCTATTTCTAGCATGAAGCAGTTCTTGCGTTGCGGTGGAAGGGTGTGGTTGCCGGCTCACTTTTATACGAGGCGACCATCTCAGTCCTCGGGAGTAACAACGCATCTGTGATACACTTCATTTATAACCCCTGTTCTATATGAAGTTGCTTACAAATGTCCATGGGCGGCAGTAACCACTTACCATCAGGTGGGCTCCTTGCTCGTTTGCTACTTTATATTTATAAAAAAAATAAAAAAATATATAAGATTGAAAGGTCACTTACTGATATAATTCACCAATTGGTAGAACCAGTGTACTTAAATCGGTGCGATTCGGTGGAAGGGTGTGGTTGCCACCTCACTTATATAAGTTTAAGATGCAAGCATTTTAGTCCTCGGGAACGCATCTGTGATCGACTTCAGATAGAACCCCTGTTCCATATGGTATCTATCTTAAAAATGTTTGGTCGGCAGTTAACACTTATCCTCAAATGTACTCCATGTTTGCTTGCAACTTTAACATTGTGAAAAAAATTAACTATCTATCAGTACTAAAACAAAGAATTTGAATAGTTTTGGACTCGACTGTACCAAAGTTATTTTAGCCGTCCGGTGCATGTATTGTTGGTCATAATAGGAACAGCTGTTTCAGCTCATAAACTATAGAAATAACACCTTTATTGCATATTTCGTTTTATTGTGACAGATTTAGATTTATTCGTTCGTCTCGACAGGTGAACTACTTAATCATGGAATATAGTTTCCATTCATGTTTGGTTGGGTATTTCGAATTTTAATAAAAGTTACGTTTGTTTTAGTATAGTTGCCTACATACTATTGCATTCACGCTAGAAATAGGTGTGGCGGTGGTATCACCCCGGTCGAACTATATTGGTTCTAGCACCTGGTATTGGGAATTATCTTTGCGAATAAACCGTTCAGAAGCTATGTGAAGCTCTACGAACTCTTTGGAATTTAGTTTTAAGAACGGGTTAAATTATTCGACAATATATTGATGGCCGGCTGTGACCACTCAATTTCTCGTGAACGATGATATTGGCTGCAGTAAATTTATCATCAAATAACCCATTCACTTCCAAAATACAAAAAATACAGCTTTATTTTCGCTTTATCGCTATGGATTTTTATTTATTGGACATACGGATTACTTCGTGTATCGTATCAAATGATGTTTCCGTTTTGGCACACTGACATCTACAGCATCTATTAGAGGGACTATAAACTACGAGTACAGCGATGGAATCTTATTACATTGGTCGGTAAATCGCTGCCTCATATTCGAAGCGCTTACAGTTCAAGGGATTTACGGTAACATATGGGTATTGGAGTAAGACGGGTTAACTAAATCATACATCTATACATAAAATAAAAATGAAAGTTTCACGTTTTTTATACTTGGAGGTATACCGAACTTTAAGTCAGACAGGCTAATTGATGGAAAATAGCTAGCGTCGCCTAGTGACGTACGGGGTACGTGTTTGAACGTCTCATACATTTTCAAAAAAATTAATAGAAATTTCTGTATTTTTTTGAATATTGGTCAGTTTATGTGTTTTTAACAAAGTATTTCCACGGTTCAAATATTTTGCTAAATTAATACAAATGTACGTGAAAACTGCGGCGCGTGAATGTTTTAATGAAAACGGACTGACGATGGCAATATAAAATAGTAATTAACAGCAACGCCGCGCTTCGTTAATAGTAACTATCTATCGAAACTTATATGCAAGGTGGAACCGGTGTAGTTCGTCCGAGGAGGTACCACCGTCACATCTAATTCTCAACTGTTTTTGCATTTGAAGTTTGAAGGGGATCGAACCCGGGACCCACTGCGTCTCAGACCGGTATGGTGACCGCTTCGTTACACGAGTCGTCAAAACAACATTACCGCATCATTTACCGACTTCAGATAGAACCCTGTTCTATATAAGATTGTTTATAGAAAAATGTCCTTGGGCGGCTGTCACTACATACCATAAGGTGCATGCTCGTTCGCTATTTCAGTAGGATAAAAAATGAGGAAGTTAACTTCTAGTACTAAAAACAATAGTAGGTAGTACAATATTGTGCCAACAGGCTGAAGAAATAAGTATCATATATTATGATACTGAGTTCAAAGTACCCGGTTGTTTCTTCAGTATAAAATTCTGATTTCGCCTGAAACCGAAAAAATGGAAATGAATGCGCATCGCATTACCGAAGGCTGTTTTCCGTCCATTTCGTTACAATCAGCCTTTGTGTTGAATTTGTAATGTTCATACATTATTATTAACATAAACATGTCTCAGGGCCTTTTTGCATGATGATTTGGAAAGTAGGGAGTATATTCGTTAATGTTTTTTGATGTGAGACATCAGGCGCAGATAAGCCTGATTGTGGACAAAAGGATGCTTACCTTTATTTTAGCGCTATCTGTTATTCTCTGTTGTATATATATATATGAAGTACCAAACGAGCAAGCAGCCCACCTGATGATAAGTGGTTACTGCCGCCCATGGTCATTTGTAAGCAACTTCATATGGAACAGGGGTTCCATCTGAAGTCCATCACAGATGCGTTGCTACTCCCGAGGACTGAGATGGTCGCCTCATATAAAAGTGAGCCGGCAACC
>DWNE01010272.1:0-10432 GCA_018249875.1 Cecropterus toxeus
ATACGTTGGTGGCAGTTTCTTGGTAATGTTTTTGTGGTTATCAGAATTCCAGACAGTATGTTAGCGAATATTTGCCGCATAACACTTCAGATTATATTTTTTATCATTGCTAAAGTTTTTAAAGAAATGGTATGTTATAAAAAGTGAATGCCACGAGAATATCTTACTTTAATAGAAGTTTCAAATTGAAGTTTAGGAAAAAAAAGAGAAAAAACGAGCTGTTTAAAAATAATGAAAGAAACGAGTAGACCTACTATAATCAATAAATATATTAAAATAGAAATCATATCTTATAATGTGCTGCACAAAACAAAACAAAGAAACAAATACAAAATCGATTGTTTTTTTCTGCATTTTTAAAAACTTTTATTTACTTGCAATGTTTTGTGAATATATTTAGGTCAAATTTTGCAAGAACCCACTTTTCAGTGTTCGCTTGAGCCGAAACTTAGAATACATCTTAAGTTCTGATGACAATGCAATTATACATAATCAATAAATATTGTAATGCTGAAGAGTTTGTTTCGTTTAATGCGCTAATCTCAAGAACTATTGGTTCAAAATTGAAAAAATGTTATTTCGTTGAATAGTCCATTTATTTAGGACGGCTATAGGTTATATAACAACACGCTATGTTTGTTTATTTGTGTTTTTTGTAGTAGTGGATGAAACCGTGGGGCACAGCTAGTAATCAATATTGTTATTTGTAATATATCGCACTCCCCTTCTTCCTGCCATTTCCACGCGTTATTGTTCTTTAAAAATTATAATTCATTTCAATGTTGTGCAACGTTTTTCTATTGGCAGCCACACGTTTTAGTGTTTTACGACACGACCAACCGTAATTGAATATGAGCTACGATGGTTTTACTACCTCTTGTATTGTATGCATTTTAAATTTACTCTTCCGTACTACATAGTAGAGGTTAATTTAGAAAACGAAGCTATTTCAGCAAGTATCTGCATTGCCTATGACGATGTTCACAGATTTTTATGAGACTCGTAAAGTAATTTCTTAGTTAAGGATTTTTAGTTTAATTTACCTATTTCGAACGTTCATTTTATATGTGACTGAAACGTGATTAATTGTGTTATTTAATTATTGAATAAAATAAATAAACGCGTCATCTACATATAATAGAGAAAAGGTATTACTAATCATCGTATAGCCTAAAATATTAAAGTTATAAACAAGAAATTTGGACTATAGCTGTGTTTGGGGCATGGACACCTTATGAAAATACATTCGGAAATTTGACTAAAGAATTTATGTACCGTTAACCTTTACATAAACTGTTATTATTTTGTATTATAGTCTACGCGTATGTAGTTACGAACAACAGCTGGTTAAATTTATATTTTGTTAATAACACGAGATATGTTACAGTTTAATTAAGTTGCACTTTTACTAAACATGTACATACATAATTTGTAAATATAGAACTTAAGACCTGCGTGGTTGGTAAAGCAAAATCTAATTCTTATAAGCAATTAATTCTAAACAGACTTGTAGACCTTAATTTCTACAATATAATAAAACTTTTGTAAATCAACTTTGATAAGATAACAAAAATCGCTTTCGTCTTAACTAAAATTATCCTCGGCAGTAAATATCTGAACAAATTCATTTAATATCTCCCTAAACAACTCGCTTGCAAATAAAATGCAGTAACGAAAGAAAGACCCCTATAACATGAAAACATAATTGCAAGAAATATTGCATTTCGGCGAATCTAAGTATAAAATAAAATTTGCCTACACACCACTCATTAACCATCTTTTACAGTCTACTATTAGAGAATCCGCTTAACATTTTTACAATCCCTAATTGCAGATTATAAAACAATAAACGGTTTAAGTTATGACTTGGGATTGGCAGGAAATGTTATATATTATATGGTATGCATGTGAAACGCGGTGTCTTTAATTACTTTCGTTTTATGGCAGTGTTGCCAACTATTTAAAAACTTCCCCCTTAAACAATTTAAAAAATCCCTAACTGACGATTTAAAAAGGCTATATAGGTACATATGTTTACGCCCAGGCTACATACATATTCTTACGGCGAAATAACGTCCCCAAACCTTCGATAAAATATTTTAATCGAAGCGCCAAACGAAACAGTTTGTCTGTAATTGAAAATTGTATGTATTAAAAATACCAACAAAATGTTTACCGCCTAAAAATCTCGCAACATAAAAACAATCCCAAAAATTTAAGGAGAATCCCCGTAATAGACAGTATGACGGTTCTGTGCCGGACCGGACGGAACTGTGACTTCAATACGTGTGAAACGGCTTTAACGAACTAAAGATGGCATCCGGGTGGCCAATATGACGACTGCCACCATTAGAATTTAACAAAATACACGCCAATCCGAAATTTGCGGATATTTTTTGTCGACTCGAAATCAATATTTTTCTATCTTTTATTATTTATTCACGCAAGGTTTCATACCAGTCAACCGTATCCCTGGACCTGTTGTTATCGAATTACAATGCAGAATTGTTGATGTACTTTTACTGATAAATACTCGTAGTAGATACCCGGTACCATTGTACCGGATAGAGTCAGAAGTGTCTAGCTTCATTAAGCTAGAGACTTCTGACTATAAATTCAGCTTAAATTGAAGATTTATGGTATACTGATTGTATATATGGTATTACTGATTGTAAGATGAATTTAGGGTATAGTTACTAAGTGCTTATCCGTAATATAAAAGTTTCAAACGCAGTCCATGGTAAGTTGTCACGGCCGCCCATGGACATAAACTCCAAAAAGATCAGTCCTATCCGACGTTAGTCACAGATACGTCGCCACCCCTAAGGTCTAAGTTGGAACGCCTCTGATAAGAATGCGTCCTTACCACCCTTTTCAGACCACAACACAGTAGCACATAACACTCCTGTTATAAGGTGGATATAGGTGTGTTAGTGCCTCCGGACTCGAACCGCAAAGATATACCGAAGCGTTCCAACATAGTCCTTTGGGTCAACGCATCTGGTTGACCTCAAGTAAGACCCTGACCTTAATTAGGGTAAAGAGTACATCTTTAGTAGATCTCCATGGACGGCAGTCGCCACTTCCCACCAGGTAAACTACCAAAGTATTAAAAAAAACAAACTAATAAAAAAAATATATGTTTATCAATTTACTGTAGATAATACTAACCTAATTGGTAGTAAATAGTAGTAATAAATACACTATTTGTATTTTTCATATCCCTAGTAGTTAGGTACGTAATCTTGTGCATTTAACGATAATTATATTTTATAATTGTAAATGGCATGTATTTCTAGAATAATTCTTATAATATAAACGATTGCAATATAATTGCAACACTTGACCGATTTCATACTGCTTTATTATTTGTTTGCCAAGATATTATATTTCTATCTAGATACCGTGTCGATGAACAATGGAGATAAGAAAACAGTTGAAAGGGTAGAGGGAAAACTAGAAAGTAGAAATATATATCGAAATAAATAATAAATATGGCGGAATAAAACAAAGACAATGTTGTTTCAATAGTTAAATAAAATGTATTATTTCAAATGTGTTAATAATGTAATTAATAATTAATATCAATAAAGACATACGACTAATATATAAAAATTAAAAAGATAATTCTTAACGTATAGCAGTTGAATTTCGATCACGTGTCACTATGCAAAAGAGGTCACATTTAAAAAAAAATCCAGACTTCCCACAGATAATAGAAATATAGAAACATTTTTGTAACGACAGCTTTTTTAAATATTTTATTTGTACCTGACGATAAGGCAGACGGCCTACCTGATGGAAAGTAGTCACCGTCGCCTATGGATATTTGCAACACCAGAGGAGTCGCCAATGCATCGCCGGCTTGAAGAAGAAACGTCTGTATTTTTTTAAATGTGACATAAAAATACGTAAAAGATCGCTCACCCAGACATCCGTGACCGGCCACCGTCCCATCGCAACACAGCACGCAACGCACTTCGCACGTCCAAACACAACAGTTACACCGCACTTGTAATACATAGTATCATTCGCAAAACAACTTCATCGATGATGATAGTACACCACTTATATTATTTATTTCGCTCAGCATTTTCCTACAAAAAAGAAAATAACACTGTTTAAATAAAGAATAAACACTTTTTTTATTTTTTACGGCCTTGGCTTCTTGCCTTTCAGCCAGAACACTCGCACGACACTAGATTTAACTTTGACAACGTCACTGAGATTTGAATTTTTAAATTTAGAACTCCTCCAACTTCGTCCGGTCACTGCAAAGTGGAAATCACTACTGGTTAGTAGTAGTAGATTTTGTAGAATACGCTGACTTTAACATTTCTTTTATCGTGTGCTGACTATATTGTTGTGAGTGTAATATGTAATCACAATGTAATGTGAAGTGTAGGTATTGTTTATATAAACAAGAGAAAAGACAATTTGTAGTTCATTAATAACGAGTTTAGTTGTACAAAGTGTAAACTAGTCAGAATACCGGTGCGATTTTTAACTTATTAATTTTAATAACGCAGGATAAATAGATAAATATAAAAAATGTATAGTACATTTTTTATATTTAGTCGTATTGTTACATTTATTAGTAACTCTTGTTTGGCCTACACATTTTTGTATAAATTTAACAAATGTATATTGCTTTAATTAAATTATATGTTAGTGAATAATGACACATAACTTTTAGAATTTTTAATAATTATTGTTATTCTAAGTAGTAACTTTTTAGTAAATGTAAAACTATAGTAAAGGTAATCAGAAATATCTTCAAATAAAACCAAAAACCTCTCCAAGGTCTGACATAAATTGTGCAGCCACTGCTCAGGACTACAACCGGATACGAGTAATTAGCCAATGATATTAATATTGTAGAGATTTCATACGATTTAAAGGCAGAAAATCTAAATTACTTAAAATTCCTTGCTATTAACATTCCAACTTTCTTAGATATTATATTTAGTATTGATAAAATAAGTAAATGTAACATCCCCTGTAGTTCTGGGATTACAACAGGGCTGAGGAAACCCCTGTCTATCAAAAGAGGCGAATACAAGTACGGCAAGAGAATGAACTCGATTGTCGGTGCGGTGAGCCCAGTTACTCACCTGGGTGAAGCCCAATGGGACAACGCGGTCAATACTCCGGTTCCTTGCAGATCCCGAAGTCCTCTTCGCAGCGAGGACAGCCACCGAATGAAAGAGGCGGAAGGGGGATATTATTGCCGTAAAAATCATACATAACCCACATTTTAAAGGTTCGCCCTCAAAAACAAAAAATGATTTTTTTATCATATTTCATACCGATATCCTGACCTGTTCACCTGCTCTCAAAAATCTCAATTAACGTTGCAATCTTCAACATCAATTAGCAACAGGCAACAGGCATTAATAAATCGAATTGTATATACAATTTTTATATTGCTTTAGTCTATATGCTTATTCCTTGTAATTAATGGTTTTATCTTGCTTCAAAAATACCTATCGTTTAATCGCAAGTGTCCAAACAACAATTAATGTGTATGAGACCTGTTTAGTCACAAAGTTTAATTATAATATCACTAAATATTTAAAAAAAATATGTTGGTTATAATAAGCATACTTCAAATCAGTTTAACAACAAAATGCAACTGAATGATTGCGATATCAAAAGCAAGGAGGTCTGTTTCTCTTCTGTGTGATCTTTCTTTATGATTATTGACGTAATAACGTCTTATAAATCGATGAACACCTGCTGCACGCACGATAAAGTGTCACGTTCCGCATGACCCTTCCCGTACAAGCGGGAGCGCGGTAAAATATTTTAATTAATGAGTTTAAATAAATGTAAATTTATGAAAAAAATATAATTTTCAATTAACTCCTTCTTTATGACGTTATCACGAAAATTATCGTACGTAAATCAACTTTACAGACAACCAACTTTTTATTTGTAGATTGGATTTATCATAGATTAGATTTATCTTTTTATCTGCTTTTGACATCTATTACTAGACAAGTGCGTTCCTTAATGGCGTTTTTTGGCACTAGTCACAGAGCCAGGTGTGCGTGTTGGTGACCGCAGAGGGCGTTGATATTACATAGGAAGAGGATGCTGCTCATCGCCTGAATTATGTCTCTTAGTCGACATCCATAGGAATTGACGATGTATTGCTATTCAAGAACGACATTATACGAAAAAATAGATAACTATTCTGGTGTTCCAAAAACTTAACTATGTAATACATTTATTTTTATTTCCACTCTTTCTATTTTTGAAATGTATATTCTTATTTCTACAAATAGTAAATATTTTGTCCATTAAAATAGCAATCAAAATTTAAATCCAATTAAGAATTGCATTTTAAAACCGTTTTTTCATATGTAAATAATAAATGTTCTGTCCACAGCTTTATTACTTGTCATGCGTTCAATTTTAAATACTATATTTTGATACACGATAAATTTTATCCTTAATTGGAATATGTCAGTTATAAACCCTTTAAACTACTTTGTTATTATAACCGGTTATTTTTAAATATAGCAAATTGTCTTTTCTTCAGTTTTAATGTATATAATCTTAGATCAATACTATACGACATATTTTTGTGTACAAACTATAATTTAATAGAGAGATTAATTGTGAAGATATATTTTTGTTATATAGAACGATAAATGATTGGATACCAATCTTTATTCTAACCTAAGCTAACCTAACCAATAGGTACAAACTCTCAAGTGTTTTAAGTTAGATGTCAAGGCAAACCAATTTTCAATCTACATCTTATCCAAGCAAAAACACTGTTTACGGAGAATTATTTGCCAAAGATTTCTTTACTTTGATATATGATATTCTTATCGTAAACCATAGTTTACGCCTCGGTTCATTAGACGCGACTTGCGGCGGCTATACAAGCTCAATTACAGTAAATCAATTACATCTAATAACATTCTCATAATATTAAATCTTAACGGACAGTCTCTAATATAACTAAATCTAATTCTAATTTACTGAAAGCACTAAAAAGTAACGACAAAGTCAAAAACAAGGTATCCAAAACATACTATTATGACCAATATATTCTTTGACATATAATTTTATTTATTTATTTATTGCACCTTTATAAAAAGTCACAATAGGGCAGACTTAATGCCTGATGGCATTCTCTACCAGTCAACCCTGGGTGGCTGGAAAATTTGCGGCAGGTTATAATTTCATTTTTTCTATATTTATTTGAATTTTCCCAAGGATATACATACAGTATATGTGTACGTCACTGTCCATCTATGTTGCTTATGTGTTTTATAGCCATTAGTAAAATATTTATTATACAAACTAACAAACGAAGTAATGTAATCGTGTTGAACTCGTATGTTAACTCATTCGTTGCGTAATTTTAACGCTAGTTACTTCGAATAAACTTTCTGTAATATTTATAGGCCTGATTTCTACTGATTTATACTAATAGATCAGTAACTATCTCTTACATTACATTTTGATTTGTACCTAATGTCTATAGTAAAGTCATTGTACTGTCTGATGAATGTTGTTTGTGTGAATTTGTGTGTATGATATGTTTATATTGGTTCCATTAAAATTACATTGATCAACTATGTCTACACCG
This sequence comes from Cecropterus toxeus, assembly GCA_018249875.1. Lineage (NCBI taxonomy): Eukaryota > Metazoa > Arthropoda > Insecta > Lepidoptera > Hesperiidae > Cecropterus > Cecropterus toxeus. The sequence goes on from DWNE01010272.1 coordinate 7,610, forward strand.
TACTTATCTCACCATATACCTAATTTTTTTCAGTCTTTATCTAAGTATATTGTCTTCTAGACTACACTAGCGAGATATTGTTTTTACCTTTAAGACCTAACATGTGTGTATGTATGTATGTATGTATGTATGTATGTACGTGTGTGTAAAAGCAAGTGTGTGTTTGTGCATGCATATATACACGTGCCCGTGTACGTGCGTACGTTTATGTGCGTGATTGTATGTGTGTGAATGTATATGTGTCCGTAGAGGTGTGTGTGTGTGCGTGTGTCAGCCCCACGAGAGCTAGTTCCATCGGACTTATTACGTTGTTTAGAACAACTAATATTACTGTATTAAAGTCCGTACTGGCGTGTCGAGTTCCGCAGTTCGAGGCCGTCAAAGCAGTTCAAATTGTGCTTCCTCGCGTATTCGTTGATAATCATCTTTCCTGTGGACAATGGACAATGGGCACGGTGAACGCTGGCCAATCGCAATCGCAATGCAACAATAAAGATTTATATATGTCTAGACTTAGTTCGTCTCAGGGCAACTTAAACAGGCAAATTGTTATGACTTTACCGGGCATTTGTGCAAAGGCTAAATAAAAAACATTGGTTTTTTACGCACACAAAAAGTTTAATTTTCATTTGTAGGTACTATTATTCCAGACATATATAATAGCCTTCGCAAGTAAAATTACAACTTGAATTTGGTACTTCATTACTTATTTACTGAAAAACTAATCGTATGGAAATTTTATTACGTTACGTAATTTACTAATATATAAATTTATTTTTGATGAATAAACCAACTGATGCCTCCGTTATAGAAGTCGTTAAAAACATCAATAAAATACATAACAGGCACAATTTTGCCCTCAAGTTAGTCTAAAAGTATTTATGCAAATCGTACCAATTTAAGTTGCAATTTTTTAGTAACATAGACAGTTCATAAATTAAAAATCTTTAACTGCTCTATTTATATACAACGGTGAATTCAATTCCTATAAATTAATAAAATATAACAAAAACAAAACGCAGGCAGAGGTTTCAGAAAATATTTTTTATTAGAATAAAATTTTTTAGTACGAGTTTATGATGTTTCCCTAAAATGATAGTTTTTTTTATGTTTTCGTCCATCACATAGAAGTACATTGCAAGATATGGTCGAATGTGAAAACAAAAACGTGGAGCGTACATTGCAATGTATGGACAAAAACATAAACAATGATTGTTTTGAGGAAACAAGATGAACTCGTCCTAACGGTATTCATTCTGCTTCTCAAAATCTTGTAACAGTCCCATGTTGTTTTAAAAATGAAATATCTTTAAATTTTTAGAGCATTTCGAAATTGAGTAAAGAAAAAATCCTTATTTTCATCGTTTCAAAAGTTATCAAAAATTTTGCAGTTAAAGATCCTTAATTAAAATCGCTAGCTAGAAAAACCAAGATTTATGAAAAAAAATCTTAGTTTTCAAAGAATATGTCATTATGGTACATTTTTATTTGACCGGACATCATTTGGATAAAATGAAGTAATTGTTATATTTTTTCTTGTAATTTAGTAAGAAAGAAAACTTTTTGAAGGTTACAAAGAAGAAAATAGGACCAAAAGCAATAAATTATAGCACAGTCAAATGCTACGCGTTCGACATGCAATATATTTAAAAAAGTAACATAGGTCCTAAAATGTTATTTTTTGGATATATGAGTGATTCACGGAGAGTGAACGAAGTTGGAACATTAGAAAAGCTCTTGCAAACATAGGTTAATCCAGCAGTAACTGGCGACCGGCGAAGAAGAAATAAGTTTTTTTTGGTGGAAACCATGGAAACTTAGGACGTAAACGTAAAGCGTAAACGCTTTCTGCACTCATAGCCACTCAGTAGGATTTTCTTCTGTGTCGTGGTTGCCATGACACACACAAAGACGAATACACAAACACTTAGACCCAGAACAGAAATCTAAACTCATCATTCATATTTATGTCTTGTTGGGGATCGAACCCGGGACCCACTGCGTAGCAGACCGGTATGATGACCGCTGCGCCACGCAAGTCGTCATAAGATAAAACAAGTTTATCCCTAAATTATAAAGGCCCCACAAAGATATGATAATTACATCTCGTAGAACGAAATGCTTGACAAATATTTATGTTTTGCATATCTATAGTGCATGGCCAACAGAAATTGTTGTCTGTACCAGTTCTATCACGAATGTTCCATAACAACATACGCGAGCAATAAATAATAACAATAAAATAACACAAGAACATTTTTAAAGTTTAATTTGCAGCATCTTTCATGTTTATCCCACGCGAGAATACAAATTACCAAATTAATATTTATTACACTAATTTGGTTTGAGTAAAATAAGAATAGGCTAAATGTTAAATTAATAACATGTATGACATGTTAAGTTACTAAAAATATGACGGGATAAACATGAAACATGATATATAAAATATTGATAAAAAATCGCAAGCATACGCAGAGCATAGGTGCCCAAAGGTGCTTATAAAAAGAAATCAGTATGTAAGCCCATAGCCTAACACATTCGCGTTAGTCTATAGACTTACTTTTTCGATTTTTATCAACTGTCAAATTCATGTCATTTTCTCGGAAACAAGTTATGTTGTAGACTAACTCTGTCGAATAAAAATATTACAGCATATTATAGATTTTCTACAAGACACCTTTAGGCTAAAATTCTGAACGGTGCTTTAAGAAATACGTTACAATTCATAGACATTTCTCCATATATGTCTCTACGAGTTATAACTGTCTACGCTAAATAACTGTATTACAATCAATAGGAAATTATTTTGTAAAATAATGAATG
>DWNE01010273.1:0-10429 GCA_018249875.1 Cecropterus toxeus
TATTTAATTAATTGTCAAAGTGTAGCGTATCTTGCCAAACATTCTTAGTCAAATGTAAGGCAACATACTGGAGCTAGTCTTTTATTGACCATGTAATAAACAAGATGGTTAAAAAAAAGTATTAAAAAGAAAAAAGACAAACTCGCTGAGTTTCTTGCCGGATCGTCTCAGTTGAGGTCATTTTCCGATCCGGTGGTAGTGTAAAAAAAAAAACTGTTAATGACAATTTGTAAGTGCCCCCGTAGGCCTATACAAAACACATACATACATATGTACGGCTTGTAGCAGTTCTGCGCTTCGATGGAAGCTGCAGTTGTCGGTTAATTAGTGATAGCAACACATCTGTTCAGTATTTATGACTGGCTGAAATACTGAATTAAATAAAATAAATTCAAAAAATTCACGTTCTGACAAAACACTCAGAATACAGTCACTTTATTATTTCGGATGCCATCAAGAACTGTACGGAGTATATATTTTATTATTATTTGTGGTGGTCACGAGACCTTACAGGGGAGAAGTGGCTGTGCAATATGCTGACCGGTCGCCAAATATTGCGCGCGGAAGACGGAGGTATTTATCTATAATTTTCACCTGTTTCTATCGCCACAAGCTCGCAAGAATTTAAATTGGTAATTAGCGACTAGTAGACTTACTAGTACTAGTAGACTTACCAGCGACCTGAAATTCATACAACATTAATGATTGACTTTCGATGGAGACGCTGTCTAATACGAAGTTGCTTGCAGGTTTCCATGGGTGGCACAGACTTTACCATCAGGTGAACTGCATGCTCGTTTGCTTCTCAATTCTTATAAAAAAAGAAATATTCTTTTCAATAAGATATTAATTTAACGACACTACAAGAAATTAATATATTAGATCTTGGCTTTAACATTATCAGTGGGGTTCCCGGTAACAGGCAATCGCACAAGTTTTAACTGTAGACGTAATCTGGTCGCAAGTTATCGCGCGCTCACCGGCCATTCAGTTTTTGCGATAATTGCGTCTGGAACTTTTATAACTTATCGGTGTTTGATAGCAATCTTGGTTTTTATCCATGACTTTATACAGACAGACAATAAAAATAGTTTATCTATCACGTGGCTACCAATAGTAAAGAAGTAGAAGAGCAGAACAATAATCTAAAAGGCCAATATATGGCGAGGCATTTTGGAGTATGAATGTATTGAAAAACGCTTTCATTATCTTCCATTATAAAATAAAGCTTTAAACGTCCAAAACGATATACCTATAATACCTATATATTTTTAATTGGCCGCATCAACTGTTCCATACACTTTTCAATCAATTTTCTTGAAATTTGGAAGAAAACTTTGAAAATCTATCGTCTATCATCGTTTTTTACTGAAAAAAATGTAATTTCATTTAATATTAAATACAGTATAGTTCTGCATTTGTTTATTTTCCTAAAAAAATACAAAAATGACTATTTTTTAAAGCATCTAAATAACCTAATCCATATAAATTTAAATGAGTTGATTTACGTTATTTCTGAATAACAAGAAGAACTGAAGAACAAAATAATTCAAATAGGCTGGAATAATAATACAACTAGTGAAATTTCACTAGAGCCACTGAATTGAAATAAATGATTTAATTGAAGCTTGTTGAAGTAGAAAATTAGTTTTGTGTGTATTATTCTGAAAATATAATTATGATTTATTTACTTTTCATATCCTACAGCAATTGACTTATTACCTGACTGCGTCAGCAGGGGAGTAATGTTTTTGGGCGTATGTATGTTTGTTTGTTTGTATGTCCATTTCTTTGGCACTCGCTACAGCCCAAACGTATGACATATCGTTAGAATCGTCTTAGTTTGCACAGTGACATAGGTTATATAAATTTTAAAAATGGCGCCTGGAAACAGAGGAAAAAGGGGGGAGGGGATACGACTTTTTTTTAATTACGACAATATGGGTATCAATTGAATTCTAGTAAATAGAACAATCTCAAAATATGTTTATTGTTATAATTTTACTTGATTCTTTTGACAAAAACTCATACAAGCGTAAAATTAAATATACAATTATTAGGATCATAAATTTCGTTTTAAGCAGTCGGGTTTTTTGTTTTAATGTTTTTGACGATGTTACTAGTTTCATTAAGGCAGACTAATACAATAGTATGATATAGTCTAAAAAAATAAATCAAATTCATTTATTTACGAAAAGTTTTATAAATGACATTTAAAAGGGTCGCGGGGAAAAGTTTAAAAGATTTCAGACAAGATGGGTTAGTTTGAGGTTAGTCTAAGATCTAGCTGCAGAACTTATTCATTCATTCGTGATATAATCAATGTTTTATTAATAAAAATAGAAATACAATTATTAGTCACGACCCGCGTGGCGGAGTGGTCACTATACCGATTTAACACGCGGTAGACAAAAATGTGAATGATGAGTACAGATTTCTGTTTTGGATCTGAGAGTTTGTGTATTCGTCTTTGCGTGTTCGTGGCACTCACGACTCAGGACAAAATCTTACTGTGGGGTTAACTGTAGAAAGTTTAATTTTCTCAATTATAAAAACCTGTACCTACATAAAACTTTTTTACATTTTCTTAATCGTGAAGTATTATTCAATAATATATTTATTTTCGTTTTATTAAAAGGTTATAAAGATACAGAAGATACAAAAGATTATGTAGTCAGACCTCGTACTATATGGTCGTGTTACCTAAATCTACTACTGTCAACAAAACAACATATCTCAGTCCTTTTATTCATCAGAGGCAGTTCTTTATAGTTTGACGAAGGAATTTCTATTTAAACCAGTTTTCGGACCACAAAATGAAACAATAAAGACTTATATTTTAGGCTACACGTAGATGTAAACTACCGCAACAATTATTGAATCGAACCCGAGACCTCTAGGAACCTACTGTTTGGAGAGTTATGGCTACTTAAAAATTAATTATCATTATCTTTTATTTAGAAAAACGATCGTTAAGCATGTGCTTCGAATTAGTGAAACCTTTTAGTGTGTAATTCCCGGGTCAGTACCGTCAGCTGTTTCTGTCTAATAACACAGTTTAAAGAGCCATTGTGTTCTAGTTTGAAGACTGTGGTAAGAGAGATAAATTTATCCAAGACGTTCCAGTTTAGTCTTTTGAGGTATAAGCAGTTTAGCGGCCAACCTTAGATAAGAGTCTTATTTAGGGTGCTGCCCATGGATATCTGTAATCATCCATGGGCAGCAGAGGTCTCTTACTATCAGTGGACTGTATTCTTGCTTTCTACTTTTGTATTTTAACTAAAAAAACTCGCAATTTCGATTTGGGCTACCATAGCGTACTGTTGCTTATTAAATCTCTCATAACATTAGAAATTTCATGCCTAAAAATCAATAAATATTTACATGAAACCATGCATTAACTTTCCTTCCTCTAAAAATAATGTATTGCAATATCCATTTTAAAGTGTAACATGATATCCATTTAAATAAAGTTTCCCAACTTACGACAGTCTAATAACCAGTTCAAAACATAGTTATTAACTGTCCAATATGAAGTGGCTATCAGAAAATGGATTTCTGATAATCTAATATCCTTGCAAAGTTCCGCATATTCGCTTGGCTCCAAGTGGAATTTTTGATCCCATTGAGAACTTAACTTGCAAATTAGATTTCTGCCACAAGAACTTGCTGGAAGCACATCTTTTTGCTAACATGTTAGGTACTAGGAGACAATTAAGACAAACATTTTTTTCTATTTGCATAATAAACAAATAAGTAGGTACATAAATACTGATAAATAATGAGGAATATATACCAAAATATATGACGATAATTAATTTATTTTTATGTATTATTTAATTATTTTAAGCATTTTTTCAAACGTTTGATAGAGTCAACGAATGATCAGAATGCTGGTACATATTTCGGTCAACGAATTAGCCTTGCTATTTAACGATGTAATATTGCTAGCATTCTGATAACTCATCCTCGGGACAGCAATTTGGATGCAGCTTTTTGTATTTAATTTGGCAATTTGCTTCTTTTACATTTATGTATTTTATATGTACATATATATTTGTTAAATTAATTAATGGTTTCTAAGTTTCAACTAAATAAATGAACCTTAATTGATGTTAATAATACAAAAACTTACCAATTAGATGATAATGACTCATTATCATCTAATTGGTAAGTATTTTGTCTCATTATTAATGAGTAATGATAAAATAAGTTATTGCAATCTTAAAGTGAAAACAGCAGTGAACTTAACTCTAGAATTAACTTAAGTAAATTCTATTCCAATTTCGAAACAACTTATAAAACTTCAAGATCTGTCTCAAAGCAAACGATGTTTCGTTATTTAAGCTTCTAAAAGAATTTGAAACAACAAAAGCTCTACCAGCTCTTTGTAGAGCGTTCTAGAAATTTTCCCGAAACGTTCCCGTTGACATTCGGTTCGTTAGAGCCACTGAGCGAAACTCGGGTCAAGTTTACACATTTGAGTGTAGGTGAGCGCCGTATTACTGCAAAACAATTGTAAAACTTTAGTGCAATTGAATTCTTGCACTAAAATTTTAGTATTGGTATCGAAGGACCAATTTCCGGCATTATATTTTATTTGTTAAGTATATTATAGTTTCTACTAGTATTGTATAGTCTTTGGAAAATTAATATTTTCCAAAGACTATACAATACTAGTAGAAAGTACCTAATTGTGGATTAATAACTAATTACATAAAAAATAAATAAAAAAAATATACCATAGTAACCGACAACTTGTGAATGCCCTCGTATATCTAAAACTAACTACATAAAACTAACATAACACAAAGATGAATTAATAATAATTGATTCGGAAACACACACACTTTGATCGACACACTGGATTTTCGCCTATCTTATGGATGCCACGCACATGAAGATGAGTACAGAAACAGAGATCTAGAATAAAAATATAGATATCTGTTTGGCCTGGAAGACATTCTGGAACCCACTAAGTCTCAAACTGGTATGGTGACTGTTCCACGACGCAGCTCGTCAAACAACCGAATTGAACTAAACGAAGTTTTGTTACAAGAAAAAACAAAACACAATCAATTCATTCGTCAACATTCCACGAAACTCGAAGAGTCGCACGCATTTCTGTATCGTTTGAAAAGCAAAGTGGAATTTGAATTGTTAATTCGTGAGCAACCGAGTGAAGTATGTCCGTGACTGGAGAAAAAAAATAGCATTACTTCTTCCTCTTATAAAAAATTAGCGACATTAAAACTTAATTTTTGCTGCTTTGAGAAATGTAAGTAGCGTGCATTTTAATAAAATGACACATAATTATTTGTTACTGACACTCAATTGCTGTTTATTATAAACCAATTATAGAACTGAAAATTAATAATAATATTTTTTTCCTAATTGCAACCTATCACGAAAACTATTACCATTGTTAAAAACATACATGAGGTTTATAAATAGTTAAGTAAAAGTATGATAGATCCTATATTTTCAGAATGATTTATTTACGATACATATAGTCGTGATAGTAAAAATGTCGTTCGTTCTCCCTCCTTCTTTCCTTTTTGCAGGCGCCATTTTTAAAAATCATATAGTCTATGTTACTTTCCAAACTGAGACGATACTAATAATATCTCTTACGTCACAATCCGTCAAACCGTTTGGGCTGCAACGCGTAATAAGAAATGGTCATCCATACAAACAAACACACATACATACATACGCTTGTTACAGCCCTAGCATTAACAACGATCGCAGACGCTACGCACCGATCTGCAGCACCAGCGAATGTGTGCCTTAGATTAGATGTTATTGGAATTTCTTTATTAATTAAAATCTTGTTTAAAGCATTCGAGCGAAAACATTACCCTCCTTCTGACACAGTCGGGTAATAAAGAACTAATATGCGTTGCAGTTTCATAGATTTCCTTTCCAGAATTGTCATTTCGTATTATTTGTTAGTACTCCCTGTTTACTCGGCTTTAGTATTTCATACCTTTCAAAGTTTACTGCAAAGGTCCTTATGTTTATATTACTTAACTTGGGAAGTAATGTGCTTTTTAGCAACAGTAACACAACTGATGTTATAACTTTCTCTTACAAGATAAACATAAAAGTTTTAACTTTAGTATTAACGTAGCGCCTACTTCATCTGTATTTACTTGGCTTTTTCTGCAACTTTATCTTACAAAATGTATACTCATTTTTTCGTGGTCAATTAAAGTAACTTCATAGGAAATTTAATTGTTTATATTATAAAATAAACAATATAACATTGTTAAACAGAAATAACTATTAGTGAAAATACCTTGTAGAGTGTTTTATTTATAAGGTCATATTCAGTACTTCCTTGACCTGTGAGTTTGCCAGTGTTAAAAAGTTAAAAAAGTTTAAATAAAACGATTTTTATTAAGTATTAGTACCGAAGGCCTAATATGTACATAAACCAATGACTCACAAAAAAAGCAATATAGTTGATTCTTCGATTTTTATTTCTTAAATAGAAAACGGGGAATATGTTCTGGAATGTTCTGAGCAATTCTACGGAAACAAAGTGGTTTCCTGTTTTGTTTTTTGTGTTTCATGTGGTGATAAACAAATGAAGATAGGCAAAAAGTTCATTGCTTGATATTAAAAAGTCTAGTAGAACTAGTCAGCTAGGTATTTTAAACGTCAATCTTGTAGTTCCGGGATCAGAATAGGGCTACGGCAAGCCCTGCCTGTCGTAGGAGGCGACAAAAAGGGAGCTTTTGAGATTGCGTTGGCAAGAGTGGGAGCTTCAACCATTCAGGCAAATAATCCCTAGAGGGACGTCTTCATGTGTGGTCGCATGTCGTCATTAAGAAGGTACGGTGAGCGCATATTCTTACCGTGTAAGAGCCTGAAAGGAGGATCGCGCTTGAAGTCTCCAGTTGCGTTCCGTTTGTTCCCGGAGTTGGAGGACTCCGGGAACTAACACAGTAAGTATAAGTGCGTGTGTTCAATTAATAATATTTCGAAATGAAGAGACTACGAGTACTAAAAGCTTTTCTTCATAAGCTTCACTTATTAGTATAGACTAAGAGAGACAAGACCAAGAAGGGCCTACGGACGGACGGGATACGGCATGTACCTAAAAATATTAAAGAATTGTTTCAAAGGCAATGAAAGATCCAGTGTTTGTAAAATCGAACACAATTCAATACTGGACAAAAAGCCCTTAACGTATTTTGGAAACGATAGCAGAATTTTCTGTCTCCCGCAGATTTCCGCGTCCGGATTGGAATTACTTTCTACTTTGATGTGAAGTTTGAAGTGGGTCCGATGTTTTAATAAAAATACATTGGTACCTATGTAGAAGTTAACATGTAGACGTAATTTGTAAGTACCCTAGGCCAAGGCAAAATAAAGACATTCCATTTCATTTCGTAGAAACTAAAATTCTGTATTATTTCCAGAAATTAAACTATGTAATCACATAGTAGTTTATGACTCGGTGTCGCGCTACATACATTTCAGCTTTTTATATGAAAGCAGCAAAGGAGTAATGGTAATATGTTACTGCCACTCATGGAAATCTGTAATTAACTCGCGATATAATCAGTTTCCTACTTGAAACTGGCCACAGATACATAGCAATCCCTAAAAACTTATTTGAAATGCCTAGGATATGTTTATTTCCGTTATCACACCCTTCTAACCAGAACATGGTAGCGCTTAACATTGCTTTTTGGACAGAAATAAGCAGGGGGACCTCCCCGATGCTTATTTCTGTCCAAAATTCTTCCGTAGTCCAAAAGGGCTACATCGTTTAACTAGATTAAAAAAACATTTAATCAGAACAGCTATCTTATCTAGGATGTTGCACGTTCCGCAGTATCTATTCTAGGTCTGGGTGTTTTTGTATTGGCCTGCGACAACATAAACCTCACTTCCAAAAAAATGGTACTATAATTATAAGAAGTTATAATACATATATAACAATTTTTTCCTTCGCGTACATAGATTCAATATTTTATAAGATTTATTTGTTTCATGGAAATTGTTCTAAGCCAATCATGGCGATAAATTTTCTACCAATGACGGTCAGCCATAAAAGTTGTAACCCTTCAAATTGAAAATGATTCCCCGATAACATCAAAATTTTAACTTGAACGTAAGTAAAGTTGAAACTTGTAAAGTTCAAGAACTTATAAAGAAGACTATCTGGGTTCCATTTTATACTAGGAACGAAGAGTTAAGGAAGAAGTTGGAGTTTTAAAAGCTGTAACTTGGTTTCCTTCAGTAGTAGTTAGTTGTTTGTTTAGTTTGGTTGTTGTTTTTGAATAAATTCTTGTGTCGTTTGTAATAATGTAAGAAAGACTTAATAAATCTGCTTATATTAAATTACATACGTAAAAAATATGAACACCGTGTAAACACTAAATACTAAAATTTTAAAATTTATAATCGCGCGTCTCTGGGTTTCCATAAATCGGGATAGCATAAGTAAAGGTATTAGTATATTTATTGAAGAATTAGATTTTCTCAATGTAATAATATTTCTCAATTTATAATTCATTTAATTCCTAATACATGAATTTAATTTCACTTTAGATTTATGCTGCAGTTTTAGAACCATTCACAATTTCACTGTCTGATACTGGTCGATTTGTGGAAACCTTCATAAGGTATTTCGACGCCGTGGTAACGACGCCAGGTGATGTTTGATTTTTTCCGCACTAAAATATCCCTATCAATTGACGACCCACGTGGCGGAGCGGTCACCATACCGGTCTGATACGTAGTGGGTCCCGGGTTCGATTCCCGACCAGACAGAAATTTTAATGATGAGTTTGGATTTCTGTTTTGGGTCTGGGTGTTTGTGTATTCATCTTTCTGTGTCCATGGCACCCACGACACAGGAGAAAATCCTAGTGTAGGGCTATGAGTCTAGAAAACATTTATTTTTATTTTATTTTATCTCTGAACGCGTTAATTTTATCTGCCTTAGATTACAAATATCTACGGGCAACTATAGTCTAGGTTACTGGCACTATCCATTAGATACTTTTATTTCATTTACCACACAACAGCTCTCAACACAATCCAACTCTCAACTCTGTGCATGTCACTACGATCTTAACATCAGTAACATTCATGGAAAATGTCGTCGCAAAAGATCAACGAGCAAAGCGATTTGCACGAAACTAACTACCCGCAGCGATCTAAAAGAGGCACGAACAATTTGAACTGAACTCCACAATAGATTGAACGGGAGACCAGCCAACAGCGTTTTGTGCCGAAACGACCACAATAAACACAACTGGCTATTTTGTCACAATTCATTGAGTCTTATCTTGACCGCGTGCCCATATTAAAAACTTATAGCTTTCGCGAGTAAACGACACCAAATTCTGTTTCGTAACTATTGCTGGTTTATACGAAACAACTATAGCTTTTATTCTAGGAGATGAGGCAATGGAATAAGAGTGATAAGTAATATCGAAGTCGTTTTGGTTAGTAAGAGAACGAGACAAAATCTATTCATAACAAAACGCGAAGCAGTCGCAATCCAAAACCTATTCGTGCGTTTATTCCTTAATAGAAGAAAATATCACTGGGCAATGGGACTCTATGAATAATTTGACGTGATGGCCAGTGAAAGCCATTTGGAGTAATGTATGCAGTTCCGTAATAGGATTAAGATGTTCTTGTAGTTTTGTTACGAAGTAAGATTTAAGTAAATTTTGGGAAGCACAAAATGATCCAAAAACGAGTGATAATTTCGCGTTGTGTCTCAACAATTTGGGACACGGTTTATCGTTGACATTATACGTACTTGTATTTGTTATGAGTGTAGGCATACTTGTCGCAATGTTTCAATTTATTCCTCAGGACGAGCAACGCATCAGTTGTCAACCTTAGGTAAAATACGATGATTTAATCTCGAATTGATAACATATTTCTATGGGTAGCAGTGGCCACTTACCGTCAGATGGACTGCTTGCTTGTTTGCTATTTCTTTATATGTAAAAAATTCGACACGAACGCTTAAATTCGAGTGTCACTTTGGACCCTCGTTAAGCTCATTCACATGTTATGGCGTCCAGCTGACAGACCTTCCTCGAACACGCAAGCGAGTAAGTAAATCAAATTTTAAATTCATATATTAGTTTATGAGCTACATGTTAACTGATGCAACATAGAGTCCCACATATTTGATGGATACATATTTTGCATTAGTTAATTTATCTTTTTTATTCTATTTTAGCAATATTGTTTTCTAGTATGTAACAGGTACAATAATCTTGTGTTGATAGAAGAAAGTTCAACAACTATTACTACATAAAATAATAAAATAAGTCAACCCAACATAACATTGTTACAACATAAACGAGTTTTTTTTTTTATAAATATGAAGTAGCAAACGAGCAAGCAGCCCGCCTGATGGTAAGTGGTTACTGCCGCCCATGGA
>DWNE01010274.1:0-10429 GCA_018249875.1 Cecropterus toxeus
TTGGATTGTGGAGTCGTTGCTTGAATCGAAAAACGTTCAATTATATGTATGTCACATTTTATTTCTTTTAAACGCGGTTGAAACCGCGGGTTCAGCTAGTGAATAATAAATCAGGACGTTCATTGCAATATCAGCCTGATCTTACCGCAAGAGAATCTATTACGGGCGAAGGAATTTCAGTTAAACGGCTATTGAAATTTAAGCCGTAAGTGGTCATGGAAATATTCGCCATAGCTCTCCATTACCTTCGAAAAGTAAGGTAACGTTCATAGTAGTACGCCTTTTATTAAATAATTAAATTTTGTTGGATATTTAATAGTTCCGACAATGTATAATAGATGGTGCAAAAAATACATAAATGCCTATTGATTTCACATCAATAATGATATCACCGAATGAACATCCTCAGTGACACACACACACACACACACACACGTGTGTGTGTGTGTGTAATGGTCAATTTCAATACCTGTAGAGAGTTTCATATATAATTATAGTCCTGTCTAAACTCACTGACAGATACATTGAGTAGCAATGCCTTATGTATATTTGCCTTATTCGACGGTGAATGTGGTGGTAGTAAAGGTGCAAACGAACTTTTAAGTGTTACTTAAAGCAGATTATTACTTACCTACTGCTAAACTCTAAAATAAATCTAACTATTACTCTTTTTCTAATAAAATTACTGAGTAATAATTTTACTTTCAAATTAAATAGTAACCTTTAGGCAACAGGACCTAGATATAGATTGACCTGTCACCATACCGGTCCAACACGTTGTGGGTTCCAGGTTTGATCCCTGGCCAGTTAGACATTATCTAGATTTCTGTTCTGGGTCTAGGTGTTTGTGTGTTCGTCTTTGTGTCCATGTTGCCCACGTCACCGGAGAAAATCCTAGTGTGGGGCTATGAGTGCAGATGCAAAAAGTGAGATGCAAAAAGGGTATTCATGCCAGTAAATATGAACACAGCGTTACCCGATCGACGTAAAACACAAAGGCCAGTCGTGCGAAGCTGGTTCAATTTCTTCCAGCCCTATAATTCAGCTTATAATGCTACCGATTCGAGGGGGAGTGGCTTAGACGGCACGTAATTCTAGTTAAGTGATTTTGAATTTATGTTCATTACCAACAATTTGTATTTATAGTGAGATATTTACTAAAACATTTAGCGTAGTAACTAGAATCAAGTGCCGTTTTAATATTTATAGATTTGTTCAGCTTTCAATGAAAATGTTACGTATATTCAGAGCATGATCTAGACCATGGGTCGGCAAAAGGCTTTAAGTGTTACTTTGGTGTAGGTGGAAGTTCAAAAAAATCCACGTACTGTGTCGACTCGAGGTAAGTTTCAAGATAGAGCGAAATTGTATTATGAATCCCCCGTGTAATCTAGATACTTTGTTATATCTCTACAATTTGACGACAAAAAAAATATTCCGCCGCTCCCTTAATGCCGTGCTGGGGCCTGAAGCAGCCGCTCTAAAAAATATTATTCATATACATATAATTAAACAATGGTTGGTGGTCTGAGGGTTGCCATTCCGCGGTCCGAATATGGACCGTGGTCCACTTGTGCTGATCACTGATCGAGACTTTATTTATATTTTTTTTGTTTATGATGACTTTTATCAATATATGTCAATTTGGCTTAATCGTTAAGCCAAATAATGGGTTGAGGTCGATTTGAGTAAATAATTTAATATCCAACTGCCCAGAGTATTACGTCACATGAATTAACTAGTAAACGTCACTTGTCAACAACAAAAGTTCGCAAGCTACGTAAAGTTCAGTTCAGTTCGTGACAATAGTAAATGGCTATTGTAGCTTTTCAGTGAAATAGTGAAAAGAATTTTCAGCTCGAAAGCTTTGGAGTATTGTTAGAAGTAGTGGCTAACAGCGGTTATATAATCAAGTTTGAAGAGAGTGGTTCAAGGGCTTTCAATTGAGGAATGAATTCTGGTATAAAAATATGTACGGGTCTAAACTAAGGTCGTCTTTTGATACTTTGCTTTGAATTCGGATTCAATCCAAATCAAAATGTCTGTAAAAATTGTAGGTTGCTTACAGGTAAAAACTTTCCGTTTTGACTCGTACCTATTGCATCACCGCTGTATTTATTTCTGTCTAGAAATAACATCCCGCTCCTGTATGCTAGTTTGTAAGGTCTAGTAAGGAGACATACTTACAATAATAATAATAGGTATACTTTATTGTACTCAAAGAAAAGAGAAATCTACAATGAAAATTTACAAATTTTAAAATACAAAAGGCGGTTTTATCGTTAAACAGCGATTTCTTCCAGACAACCTTAGGGTGCCGAGTTAAAGTTAGTATGATCATATAGAACAGGTAGGGTGCAATAATTAGATTAGGGAATAATTAAATGTTATTTACTAATTTACTTAGTTCTAAGGGCTACCCCTTAGGATTAAGTAAATTAGTCACACGGTCGCTGTGGACTTCGGATACTCTTGAAATACTTAAGATAAGATTCTAAAAAGTCTCCATGAATGGTGGCGGCCACTTCATTAGTCGGACTGCATGCTCAGTTGCCACTTCAGTAATATAAAACATTTAAAAGAAAACCAAATCGCGCGCTCTCATCTTCAGCCACTTGTATAACGATCCATCCAGTAGGATTACTTCCAACTTTTTTACGGATTATTTCGTGAATGCAAGCCAGAATTGGAATTTAAAACACCCCAAACAAATCCTATAAGCGGAAGAGCCAGATTCACAATTCAGCAGAAACGACAATACGAGACGACATCTCAATTTTAATAATCTTTGCTTTAACTTTCCACGACATACGAGTTTAAGGCTCCATTCACACCTGCAAACACTATACAGAGATACCATAGGGACGTTTTTTTTTTATAAATATAAAGTAGCAAACTAGCAAGCAGCCCACCTGATGGTAAGTGGTTACTGCCGCCCATGAACATTTGTAAGCAACTTCAGATAGAATAGAATATGTATTCCTGTATCTGGTATGAAGGGACATATACTAATCGGAGTCTTTCAATCTTAGTTGGTAGTTACAGATGTCCATGGACGGAAGTGGCCTTTCCCATCAGGTGGACAGCGTGCTCGTTTGCTACGTCAATATTTTAAAAAATATATACGTATATATTTGTTTATTTTTTTTTAATATATGTTATAATTATATTATTAGTGCTCACGATACAATGTCTCGATTATTTGCGTCTAATACGTTGCATGTTGCCAAATGTGAATCGAGCCTACGGGACAAAAAGGAAATATTGCGGCGCTGGGTAATAATTATTTTCGTATCAAGTCTCGAGTAAGATCACTCAAATATGTAATGTGTAATTCTGCTTTCCCCCAACGTTGTAATATACTTATGCAATACGAAATTGTTGCGGAATTCACGAAGGATGTTAATTTATTTTATTTTCATGTTTACCTTTAATTTTATTGAAACGAGGAATGCTTCGGCGTATATTGTCAACTCAATATTGTCTCACTGCTGGGCACAGGTACAGGTGGGTTTTAGAACGAACGAGTTTTAGATCATAGTCTCTGGCTGGCCAGATGTGATTTGATAGGTTTCATACAAATGTGTACATGAACTTTTTAATGACCTTTCAGGTGTATATTATATCTCAAGGTCTTTCAACGTAAATCTCTGATACTTATTTCTAATACGCACATAAGTTTAAAAAAATCAGTAGCATGGGATTTGAATTTGGACACCTTTTGGACCTGAGACTCTCGATTGAGAGTCTGAGATCCAAAAGGGGGTCCAAATTTCAACCATTAGGTTATCCCTGTCGTATAATCATTAAAGTTAATTCTAGTAAAAGTAAATTTTCAGTTAATGAAACTTAGAATTACTTAACCAAATAAGCTGAATGACCGTGGATATGGTTTATTAACGCAAGTTCTATATTCCCTAAGCAATGTTAGGTAAAGCTAAGTAAAAACCTTTATTAATTATTTTAATAGATTCCTAATACACCAAGTAGGTTATCGCGATAACTTTAATTTTGTATATAAATAATTAAATTAAAACAGTTTTGTTTTTTATTAGGCCAATTATCCTACACGTATTAAAATAATTATATGTAAATATTCATCGTCAATATATATTACGGTTTGCTATTGTTATTTGTAAATAGCAAACATTGTAAGCTAATTCCTGTACCCCGCAAAGAGCGTTCAATTTTAATGTAAATAATATTACTTCCATCCTTCATCCATCCATCCATTAGGTTTACCATTAGACTTAGGCCTACCGTTATGGTGATTTTCGTCTAATAACAATAGTGTTAAGTGCTGCTCTGTTCTAAGTTAGAGGGTATGATAAGGAATTTTACTTATCCGAAGCGTTTTTAGTTTTCAGAGGTAAAAACCAGCCTTTGATCGACCGCATTCAGGATTCTAATCTTATCTAACGATGATTGCATATGTCTATGGGTGGCTGTTAACACTTACCATCAAGTGAATAATGCTCGATTACTATTTCTATAATATAAACTAATATTTATATGAACGGTATTTACCGAAATCACAGAGACGGATAGGTTGCCGAGTCGATAAATGGTGCAATTTCTCCAAAATGCAGTACAAGCGAGCTTTTCCCAGATTTAATACGATGCACTGGAACGTTTTGCTGACTGAGACGTATTAGCTAGTTAAGATTCGAGCGAGCTTTCAGCGCTTGATTTACTTAAATGCTTGGTATATTTTGTTTACTTTTATTACGTTGTTCTTGTAGTGAAAATACGGTTAATTATTATTTATGGAAGAACTTATAGCCGAAACTAACGATAGGCGGGCTATCTGATGGAAAGCTGTCATCGTCGCCCATGGAAAATTGGTAACACCAGAGCAGTTGCCAATGCATAATTGATCTAGAAGGAAAGTTATTTTTTGACGAATCCCATGTCATAATGCTCCGAGAATGCATCAAGAAGAAAATCTTTCGAAATATTGCACGTTCGTGGCAGGACAGAGCCACGAAGAAGAGCCACGACTCGAATTGATGTGGACGCAATCTCATCATTCCGCCAGTGCAACGACGAAAGAAAGAAAAAAGGAAAGAAAAAAAGAAGGATCTAGGCCCCACAAGCAGTTCCTCGGTATCCATAGTAAAACGTATGATGTTTATCGTCATGTCTTATGGTCATACGGACCAGTATAGTGACAGCTTCGTCATGTGAATTGTCATAAAACACGTGGTCATTGAGAATATAATTTTTTTCTATGGCTACGAGAATGTCGTCGCCTTAGTTTGCTTCTTGAAAGTAATACAGCTTATTCTTAATGGCATCGCTGAGTTTCAGTCACGGTGCGTTAAAAAAATCCGTTTATTTGATGATAGGCAGATGATATTTGTTACGCCTTTTTTAACGTTTATTATCTGTCGATAATTCACTTGTCTCTTCAATAAATCATCATATTATTAAAGGAATCATTAAACTTCAGACACTAAGCATAAAAATACATCAATTCAATAACTGACGCTTGAAGTAGCTTATCTCAACATTCAAGTACGTGTTGTACTTCAAATTCATACGCACCCAAATCTCAGCAACAAAGAAACCCCATTTCATATCTCCTTGTACTCCATAGTAACACCCTAACACCCTAAGCCGGTTCAAACAATACTCCATTGTATGGCATTACATAATGGATTAAAGCCGGCGGCGTTCCTAAGAGAATGTTTATTATGAAAAATGATTTTATTCGCGTTAATGTTTTCACGACTTAAAGTTTCAAGGTTATGCAAAATCTAGTTTTATTTTTATTTTCTTTCTTATAAAAAGTATAAGAAAGCACTGAATTAAAAATAAATAGATTGTCGTCGTCAAATTATTATTGTCCCACTGCTGGGCACGGATCTCCTCTATAGATGAGACGGGTTTAGGCTATAGTGCACTGCACTGGACAAGTGCGGGTTGGTAAGTCCTTTTAGGTGTGTAGGATTTCTCGCGATGTTTTCCTTCACCAGTAATAATTAATGTCTAATACCCACATGATGGAAAAAATCTGTGGTGCGTGCCTGTGTTTCGAACATCGGGCAATCCGTCGAGGATATCAAAAGAAATTATTTAAATGAGAGAAAGATTAAATTTTATTTACTACATAACTAATAATTAAAGCTCATGATATGGACTAGAAATATATGGAGATGGATATTTATTATCAATCTCACGTCTATTATAAATCCTACCTAATGGCAGTCACAGTTGCGTCGTTACCTCTGACGATTAATTTTAAAACGCAAAATTAAAAAAAAACACCATTAATAATAGTATTTAAAAATTATACAAAATTCTACACGCAAGCATTATCACAAAGACAATTCTCGTAGAATTTTACGAGTTTTACGACACCCAAAACCGTCCCGAAACCACCCCATAACTAACGCCTAACCGGAACAATCTCAAACAATGGCCCCCTACAATTCATAATGAAATAACGTAGCAACATTTCATAATATCACTTGCATATAAATCTATTTGTTCGTGCGTCCTACTGATACGTGGTGCTTTTTGGTTTTACAGAGTGATTATCTATAGAGAAATCATTTTTTTTTTTCAATGTGTCATACTAATATCACTGAGCTCTTTTCAATCACCACTCATATTTAAAAAAATAATTATATGGTCTGATGAATACATATTTTATACATCCACTAATTACCCGACTGCGTTAGTAGAAGGGCAATGTTTTTCAAGCGTATGAATAATGTTTGTGTGATTTTTTATATGTGAGTATTTATCTTTGGCATGCACTAAAGCCCAAAGAATTTTAAAATATGACATATCATTAGAATTGTTGCAGTTATCAGAGTGACATAAGCTATGTAATTTAAAAGCAAAACCATAAATACAAATATAACTTTTAATTGAATATTAAAAAAACGAAAATACTATTGCTTAAAAAGAATGATCTGAAACTGGAAGTAATCGATCGTTTTTAAGCAATCGCCTTTTGATTTAAATCGTTTAACTACACTATTTTAAATACGATGATGATAACCTAAGTCATTGTCGCATTTAAAATATGACGAAATCAACAAGAAAAATACTTAAAATGATTTCTCTGTCACATTCTACGCTGCACTACAAGACCGAGGCCCATTATATCAAATCTTTGGAAAAACAATGTACGCACATCCCTGTAATAATTTTCAGAGATAATGCTATGAAAAAGTACATTTTTTGTTTCAGCGTTAAATTGTATTTAGGTAGACGGTACCTACGATGTCTCGTTGGTTGGCTTGCATATTTTATTTAATAGCTAGCTTTAGTTTAATATTACAATAACGGCGATAAAATATTTATAGACTACTAGCTGACCTATCAAATGTTGTTTTACCAAATTCATTATTTCTAAGTAATTTCTAGTGTAAACAAAAAATAACTAACTTATTTTAAGTGTGTAAGGATGATTGAGTGATCAGTTATCGACCGGGGATGAAAAATGATTAAGTTACTAAAATGGCTATTAAAAATAGGGGTTGGTGATAAAAGGGTAAAAATATAGGGTCCTATGTATTTTTTAATGCGACATAATAAAAAAATGTCTAAAATTAAGAAAAAGTGTTAAGTGTGGACAACCCTTATCACTAAGGGGTATGAAAAATTGATGTTGGCTGATTCTCAGACCTACTCAATATGCCCACAAAATTTCATGAGAGTCGGTCAAGCCGTTTCGGAGTCTTCGTCGTAAATCCATCGTATGTCTCACTGCTGAGCTCTGGTATTCTTAGTGACAGGAGTTTAGGCTATAATCCACCGCGCTAGTCAAGTGGGGACTGGTAGATTAAAGTCTGCTGGTGCCAACCTGATGTTCTCAAAGGTTCACTGGCCACCCGGGGCCTATACCTCGGGCGGAAGGTTCAGAGGGCGGCAAATTTAAACTTTGCAAACGAATGCGCAACTCATCGTTGATTTAACTTTGACCATTGGAACATTACTCAGTAGGAAGTGGAACTCGTAATACGTATACGTTTTAAATTAATACCAATTATTGGAATTTTGAAATTTGAATTATAAAATCAGCCATTACATAGATAGCTGATTTTATAATTGAAATTCAAAAAATCCATTGATATTTTAATGACTTAAGTCTATCGGATTATATAAATGATATTAAAATGTAATTAATGTAAGTTGAGTTTTAATTTTTAAATAATTTAATTGGACATGATAAGAGGCATCAAATCATCAACCCATTATTGTCCCACTGCTGGGTACGGGTCTTCTCTCATAATGAGAGAGTTTTATGCCATAGTCCACCGCGCTGGCCAAGTGCGAATTGGTAGACTTCACACATCTTTGAGAACTCTTTTTTTTATGAGAACTCTCAGACGTGCAGGTTTCCTCACGATGATTTCCTTCACCGAAAGCAGTGATAATTAAATTCTAGTACGCACATAATTTTAGAAAAATCAGTGGTGCATGCCTGGGATTCAAAACCCGGATTTACGATTGAGAGGCCGAGTTTCAAGCATTAGGCTATCACTGCTAGATATGAGGCATAAATTACCTTATTTATTTAGGCGATATAGAAGTAGATATGAATATATAAAGGCATTGTATAAAAATGACAATATTTCTATGTCATGCTAACTGACGAAGTGTATACGACTATAATTTAAGTATTAGACCTATTGTATGTAGATGTACTACACTTTATAACAAGTAAATATTTGATTTGATTTGATTTGAAATAATTAATATGGAAAAAAATAATTTAAGTAGGCGACATTTTTAAGTTTTTGGACCGCCTAAAATTAATTAAAGATCCGGAGCTGCACCTTATTTAGAACAGAGTAGGCTACGGTTAAAAAAATAGGCATTTCATACAATGACTGAATTAAGTAGCATTCCTCTAGCATATCGATTCCTTTAAAGCTCAGGTGGCGTTGGAGTAAAATTTCATCTCTCGACCAAATCTGTAATATTTTGTACCTTCATCACAGTGCTATGAAAAGGTCAGATTCGACAGAAATAGCTTTTATTCTATACCGCCACTGTCCACCCACACACTTTTGGCTTAATGACGTCAATGAAAGCTCCGATGTCTACATCTATACCAATATATTAAAATGTGATGGAGTGGGTCTGTGTTTTACGCAATCACGCAAAAATCACTGGTCCGATTTACATGAAATTTCGCATGGATATAGCTTATTTAACAGGTCAGTTTATAGACAACCTTTGATGGCATATATGATGTTCATATTTAATTTTCCATCCGGAAGGTCTTTATCACTTTTCATAGAGGAAAGTTGGATATCACCGCGCCGCGCGTCTGATAATTCCGCGCATCGACATGTTGCAAATACTAAACGCTTCTAGCGCCTACCCCTCCCCGAAAGCAGAAGCTTGCTCCGCGCAGCGACGGTATAGCAATGCATCGTGCAAGCTTTTACGAGCGTTTCCTTTAATGTGGCGGTACTTTTGACAAGATATATGTTTGTATGTGTAACATACACATTGATCTTTTATATTCCAATGCTTACATATTGTTGAATTTATTTCCTAATGGATTTAAATACACGATTAATTTTACTGTGTTATTTTAGCTTTAAAAATTATATGATCGATGTTTAGTAATACCACGCCCTGCGCACGGTATTACCACGGTAATAGTAATTACCGTAGTATTACCAACAATTAGTGCAAGTTTAATCTCATAATAATGCTGATTGTAGGTATAGCTGAAACTGACTAGTTGTAACATCATTTAAAGATTTGCCTACTTACTAATACAATAATAAAACTTAATAAAAGTTCGCAACTTTTGGTGACTTATTTACTTACGACGAACTTACTAACGAATCCTAATTTGTGTTATTATTTCGCTATATTATTTGTAATTGATTTATCTTGTACTAAAATAATATCTCAATCTCTATTAGAAATTGATACTCTTTATCTGATTTAGTTAAACATAAAATTAATATTAGGGTTACTTGTAGAAATTCACGATATTATTACGGGCACGATTTTATCAGACCTCCACGATATTATCAAACCATTCTGATAATTACACGCTTTCCTATTTCTTTTAAATATCGATATAACTACTTTCTCTGTATTTTCTCCAGTATTTTTCCATGAAGTATACATGTATGGCTAAATACATGCTCTACTACTTAATTGCATTTTTGAATCTTTACATCAAACCCTGTCTAAATTATAAGCCCAAGTTCATAGGAGCATGGTAATATCCAACTCTCCCCTACCTCCAACGGTTAGCGAGTTAAACCTTATTTTTTTATCACGTGGCGAAGGACGGGTACGCTTTCTACACTCATAGCCCCCAATAACATTTTCTTCCGCGTCGTGGGTGCCATGGACACGCACTAAGACGAATACGTAAACACCAAGACTCAGAACTGAAATCTAAATTCATCATTCAGATGTCTGTCTGGCCGAGGATCGA